>SNVD02006759.1:0-25654 GCA_013180625.2 Boswellia sacra | reverse complement strand
GAGAATTTCATGTGGTATGCTCAAGTATGAAGCCAACTGGCGTGTCTGAGGAGCAAATAAAATTGAGAGCTTTTCCATTCTCATTAGCAGATTCGGCGAAAGATTGGCTATACTATCTACCATCGGGTACCATTTCCACGTGGAATGAGATAGTAAACTCTTTTTAGAGAAATACTTTCCCACTTCGAAAGTTATAAACATTAAAAAAGATATTAGTGGCATTCGACAACACAATGGAGAATCACTTCATGAATATTGGGAGAGATTTAGAAGGTTATGTGCTAGCTGTCCAAACCATCAAATTAGTGATGGACTCCTAATTCAATATGTCTATGAGGGTCTCCTACCAATGGAAAGGAGTATCATTGATGCTGCTAGTGGTGGAGCACTAGTTAATAAAACACCGAATTTTGCAAGACGTTTGATTAGCGACATGGCAACAAACTCCCAACAATTCAGCGGCCAATTTGAGCCACAACTACCAAGGAGAGTAAATGAGGTAAGTACCCCGAACATTGAACAACAACTTTCTGAGCTTACCTCTCTTGTAAAAAAAAATGGCTGTAGGACATATGCATCAATCTTATGTATGTGGAGTTTATTCTACCACGGAGCATCCAACCGACATGTGTCCAACTTTACAAGAAGGAGATACGGAACAAGCCAATGCCATGGGTGGATTTCTAGGACAACCAAGCCAAAGTTATAGTAATCATCAACAATCACTCCAAATGCCATACCAAATCAGCCACCAGGTTTCAATCAATCAAGAGTGCAGCAATCATTTCAAATGGAACCACAACCAGCACCACAACTAGCTCCACAAAACTCAGGTATGGATCTCCAGGACATTGTTAAAGTACTTGCTACTAACACAATGCAATTTCAGCAGGAAACTAGGGCAAGTATCCAAAACCTGGAAAATCAAATGGGACAATTGGCTACTAACATGAGCAAATTCGAGAGCAAGAGCTTAGAAAAATTACCTTCTCAGACAGTGATCAATCCAAGAGAGAATGCTAGTGCAATCACTTTGCGAAGTGGAAAGCAATTACAAGTTCCACAGAAAAGGTCACAAACTAATGAAGGGGATGACACCACTTCCACCATGAACAAAACATCATCTTCTAAGGTAGACCTTAAAACTCAAATTCCTTCATATGTTACTCCTCCACCTTTTCCTAGCAGATTTGCAAAATCAAAGAAGGAGGGACAAGAACAGGAAATCCTGGAAACTTTTCGCAAGATCGAGGTAAATATACCACTTCTGGATGCTATTAAGCAAGTACCTCGTTATGCAAAATTTCTCAAGGAGTTATGCACCAACAAGAGAAAGTTGAAGGGAAATGAGAAAGTAAGCGTGGGGGAAAATGTTTCAGCTGTACTACAAAGAAAAATTCCTCCGAAATGCAAAGATCCAGGTACGTTCACCATTCCATGCACCATTGGTAGAACCAAGTTTGAAAGAGCTATGTTAAATTTAGGAGCATCTATTAATATCATGCCATATTCTATTTATGCTTCTTTAAATCTTGGACCTCTTGCGGAAACTGGTATTACCATTCAACTTGCTGATCGTTCTAAGGCATATCCCAAGGGAGTTGTGGAAGATGTGCTTGTGCAGGTAAATCAATTGGTTTTACCAGCAGACTTCTATGTTCTTGAAATGGAGGATGAGACATCTCCTAATCCAACACCAATTCTTTTGGGGAGACATTCTTGAAAAACTGCGAACTAAGATTGATGTCATGATGGCACTCTCACCATGGAATTCGATGGCGAGGTGATTCGTTTCAATATTTTTGAGACAATGAGGTACCCTAGTGACTTGCATTCTGATTTTGCAGTTAATGTTATTGATTCTTTGCCACAACAACATTTTGAGTTAACTCACAAGGATGGATTGGAAGTGGTTTTTAGTGAGCACATAGGGACAGAAAATTCCAAGGAATCAAGAAGGTTGATACAAGTGTCCAAAGAATGGAGGAAGCTGTGGCAAGCTTAGATGAGACCATAGCTATAACCAAAAATAGGTATGATGTTTCGTGCATTCAATTTCCTTTATCTAATGAGAAAATTCTTCCTTCTATGATGAAAGCACCTACCTTGGAGCTGTAAGCCTCTCCAGTCATTGAAGCACGGATTCTTGGATAAGAATGATCCTTTTGCCAGTTACAATAGGAAAATGGGCCTTGCACATACAAGAAGAGAAACTCGTCCGAGTACTTAGAGATCACAAAACAGCTATTGGGTGGACGATTGTTGACATCCAAGGCCCAGCCATATGCATGGACCGTATCTTGTTGGAAAAGGATCCAAGCCCACTAGAGAAGCATAGCGAAGATTGGACCCTGCCATGATGGAACCAACGTCGGGCTGAGGACGTTAAACCAAGCGCTTATTGGGAGGCAACCCAATGTTTTTGAAAATAAATAAAAAAAGAAAAGAAAATAAAATAAGGTAAATAATGATCGATTTTACTCGCGAGGAGATTCCTTTCGTAGGCATCAAATTGATCAGGTCTTTAGTCTGGGAGTCTTTGCCATCTGTATGATTTGTGCTATACCTATTTCTTTTAATTGTTTTTGGACTTTGTTTGCTCATTGTGTGTTATCTCTTTTATGGTCTTTAGTTTAGTTTTTGCTCTTCTCTTTTCCTTTCTTTTGTTTAATTTGATTACTCTGTGCTTTGAGCTCATTTGTGCAGCAGCTTGTGGAAACATCCAAACGGAAGTTGAAGTCATTCGCCAGAGGTTTGAAACGTGCATATCTTGGAGAAAAACAAACCCGATCGCATTATCGGTAATATCTCTTCTTTTGTCCTCTTCAATGGATGCCGATATCTTTTTGTCGAACCTTCGTAAATATTTTCCTTCACTTCCTCAAAATGCTGTGTTTAAAATTTATAAAGTACGGATGACTAGACTTTGGGCATTGATGCTCCTAAATGTGCCTGCTGATATCCGATGGCTTATCGAAGCCAAGGTGAGATTGTCCGGTGAGCCGGACATTAATCTCGCAAAATACATGCCTGGTCTAGGAAAGAGCTACTACGCCAAGAGGCGAAGAGCGAAAAGGTTACAAGTATGTTATAAATGTGCTAGATGGAATTGTAACCAGACTTGTCGTTCATTAGGTTTTGTGTCCAGAAATAGAGAAGATAAACTGTCATTTATTAAGAATGGTCTGAGTAATGAGTCGCTGGATAATGTTTTATTAACTCTTGAGTCACATTCTTGTGGACTTGTTCAGCGTGAACTGCTTAATCTATGGACACAATTTCGTGATGAATTGCAGTGTTATAGTCTAGGGAATCTGACTAAAAACGACCCTGTTTGCCAGTTTATAAGAAAACTGGATGGGAAGCAAATCCCCGACTCATAGAAGGCGTTTCAGCCGTTACTGGACGTAAAACCAGAGGAAGATGTGAGCCACAATCACAACTACTTGTATATTTGAATGTGTGTTGTTGTTGTAGAATTTTTTTTCTTGGTTCGTTTGATCTGATTATCAATGTTGTTTTTGTGTTGTTGTTGTTTGTTGATTTTGTTTGTTTTAATTTCAAGTTTTCTTTTGACAAACCATATGACTACCCTATGGCATAAGTACACGTGGGAGACAAGTGTGGAGGTTTTGTCAACCTCCACCGAAAGTGTATCTCTATTTTTTATGCTTCACGTGGGAGACAAGTGTGGGGGTTTTGTCAACCCCCGCCGAAAGTGTATCTCCATTTTCCATGCTTCACGTGGGAGACAAGTGTGTAGGTTTTGTCAAACCTCGCCGAAAGCATATCTCATTTTTTCAAATCTTGGGGCGATAAATCTGCATCGAGCAACCCCCACCGAAAGTATGTCCCCATGTGTCAAAATTTGAGAGTTTTATGGGTGTATATATACATTCTGCATATTTTCATATGTCATTCCATAACCTGTCTTGCAATTGAAAAGCATAATATCTAACGTGTCTTACACAAGATTAGAGCACTTGTAGAAATGGAAAAAACACCAATTCGGCGATTCCGCAATATATGCGTATTTTGCGGATCGCAATTTGGTAAAGATGGAGAGTTTACCACAGCAGCTCTTGATCTTGGTAGGACATTAGCTGCGAGGGGTATTAATTTGATTTATAGAGGGGGTAGTCTTGGGTTAATGGGGTGTGTGTCAACAGCTGCATCCCTAGGAGGGAGCAAAGTTCTCGGCATTATCCCTAAACCATTAGCTGTACGAGATATCGTAGGCAACACAATCGGGGAAGAGTTACAGGTCTCTAGTATGCATGAGCGTATTGCACATATGGTTGTTAAGTCCGATGCATTTATAGCTTTGCCGGGTGGTTATGGTACATTAGAGGAGATATTTCAAATCACCTCTTGGGCACAGCTAAACATCCATCGGAAACCCATTGGTTTGTTAAATGTTAATAATTTTTTTGATGGTTTGTTGTCCTTTCTTGATCAAGCTGTAGAAAAAAATTTCATCTCACCGTCAGCAAGGCAAATGTTGGTTACAGCTTCAAATGCAGGAGAGTTAATTGACAAACTACAAGAATTCGTCTATTCACGTGATCCAACAATGGCTCGCATAAATTGGTTTGGAGAAGGCAACAAAAGGCGTCAACTGGATTTAACCCTCCATCTGTAATCCCTATTTGCTGGTTTGCTTCGTTGTTGTTTGCTTTCTTTTTAGTGTGTTTATTTGAGATTTTTCATGTCGTTTCTTTTGAGCTTTTTCAGGTTATTTCTTTCGTCCCAGGTAATATTCTCTAATCTCGGTTTTTAGAGTGGTGGCTTAAAAAGTTCAAGTTCTCTTGAAACGCATTCTGGATCTCTTCAATCCATAATGGCCGAATAAGGAGGCTAACTTCTAACTTTTTAGACCCATTCTAACTGACTTGTTTGTGTTTGCTGATTTGTTGGACTTTATTATTTTCTGAGTAAGTTTAGTTTTATGTAATTTCGAGTTGTGTGTTTTTGTCTTTATCAGTTTCGATTCGAAAAAAAAAAAACATTGTGGAAAAACCTGAGAATGGCAGAATATGAGGTTTTCTTAACTTTTGAAACGCATTCTCTCTCAATAAATCTGTAGTTTGTTTATTTCATGTTGTTTGAAGTGTCTTGTTTCTTGTTTTGTTCTTTCATAACAAAGGTATATAGGCTGGAAACCTTAAGTCTGTGGGCTACTGGTCCTAAGGATTGTTGAAATATACAATCTTGACTCAGGTGTAACAACGCCACGTACCTCTTCTTGCATTTTGTGGGTCGATGATAAGATAATGATTGAATTAAGAATAACTCTTGGAAAATGATAAATGATGCATGGA
Organism: Boswellia sacra; assembly: GCA_013180625.2. Lineage (NCBI taxonomy): Eukaryota > Viridiplantae > Streptophyta > Magnoliopsida > Sapindales > Burseraceae > Boswellia > Boswellia sacra. The sequence goes on along the minus strand of SNVD02006759.1, from coordinate 20,333 downwards.
TCTGTGTGCTTGAAATGTTTATTGGTTTTCGCTTGCTTTTGATTCCTTGCGCAACATTGAGCACTGAGCTATTATCACTGAGTTATTTGTTCACTTAGAGAAAGTTTATGTATTTTAAATATTTCTTCAGATTTCAATGAATTCTAGAACTTGTTTGATGGTCACTCGAGGCGAAATCCTAGACTGTGCAACATTGGGGAAAGATTTAGGCCATCTTTGGACCGTTTGAGCCTTAATAGCCAACCTTGACTGAAATTGATCCCTAGTTACCCCTTTGAGCCTTTGTAATCCTTTTTCTTTGTTAACTCACTAAAAGATTTCCTAACCTAAAACGATTTTGTTCCAAACAGTTAATCCCTTACCTATGAGCATGTAGATCATTCACAATTAAATTCTGAGCTATGTTCTGGTTTTGGGAAGTTAGAGGAGGTTGGGATGTATCATGAGCAATACAAGTGAGTTCCTTTGTGTTTGGAAAAAAAAAAAAAAAAAACAGAAAAAAAGCCAATCTGTACCTTTCGTCCACGTACTTACATATTGAGGACAATGTGTTGTTTAAGTGTGGGGGAGGGGAAGTGTAATAAAAAAAAAAAAAAAAAAAGAAAAAAAAAGAGAACAAAAGAAGAAAAATAAGAGATCTATACCCTTCAGTGTTCTTAAAAAGAATGAAACAACAAAGTTTGGGGGTGTAGTTTTCTTTTGTTTTCTACAAAAAAAAAAAAAAAGATTGAGTGTTCTAAATAAGTTTGGGGGAGTAACCTGGTGAATTGAAATGAAGTTGTGTTATAGGGTGAGCTCTACATAGTCTTGAATGATTTATGTGTTTGTGGGTGATTTGAGCCAAATTATTATCCTTTATCATACCTTCACCCAAGCCAAACGTTACAAGCTTAATAAAGTCCTACTTGATCCTTTGTGTTGTGCATGTCTACATTAGTGGAGAGTGACTTGAAAAGCAGGCCTATGGAGTTCATTTATACACACATCTTCAATATTAAATATGATTCAATTTTATGCATAAACTCATCCGGGTTACAAGTGATTAGGTGAGAATGGCTCTACACACACACACTTGAGGAATTGAAGTGAAGCAAAACTAATCTTTCGGATAAAATTGTTGATCAAGTGCATTATTTGAAGTTTTCCTTGTGTGATAATTAAGTACAATCTTTGAGGCCTATTTGCAAGATGAAGCATTTGTGTGTTTTAATTTTTTGTTGATTCTGTTTCGGTTTAGTTTTATTTCATATTGTCGTAGTTGCTCGGAGGACTAGCAAAGTCTAAGTGTGGGGGAATTTGATAAGTGTCTATTTATATATCATTTTCATATCAATTCGTCCATGGTTCTTTGCTATATTACTTGGTATTTTTATGTTTTTGTGTGGTTTTGATGTTTGTAGGAGTTTTGGAGCAACTTGCACAAAAATGGAGTAAAACCCTTCATTTTCAACTCTGCTAGTCAACCATCTTCTCGGATTTAATTGTATTGATATACAATGAACCCGATGACATATCATATACCGTTGAAAAGCTCTCGAAGTCTACTTTTTGGAGAATTTTACGGTTTATAAATCCATTCAGTGTACCGAAAGTTGTAATCAAAACAGTGTGAGAAGTGTAGAAATGTAATTCCACACAGCACTGTAGCATGTATAATACGGGACACTGTAGCACGTTACTGTAGCAGAGTATTTAAACACATTTTAGGGTTTTATTTTGATAACTTGAAGAGGGAGAACGTGGTAGAGGCTGCAGCTCTGGAATTCTTTCATCTCTTGGAGTTCTTGAAGGAGAAAGGAAGCTTGGAAAGAGGAAGAACTACAATCCAAAGAGAATTACATCAAATTGCTAAGTTTTTCCCTTCCCTTTCATTTTCTGGAATGTCTCCATGTTGTATTGTATTTACCACGTTCTAAAACATGTGTAACTAAATCTGAATTGGTTGAGGGTGATTTCAAAGCCCTTGATATGGATTTTGTTAGTTGATTTTGTAAGAAATTGTTATCCAATTCTCTAATTGAAGTTGCTTGTATTTTCCCATATCTAATGCTTATGATTGCTTGCTAGATTGTATTTCGAATGGCCAACTGAATATAATCTGGTTGTTGTCTATTGCTAGAGTAGAAATCTTGATCCGTAATTGTCTTGAATTTCTAATCCTTAGTAGCAAAATTGTGATCAGAGATTGCAATTGGAGAATAAAACCTAAGTTAAATAATCCGAGCTTGTGTGTTTATTGCTTAGATCAACCTATCTTTCTTATCGTAATGCATCCATTGAATTAAATTTAGAGAGCTTGTTCTAGGTGTTTAATGGATAGAGATTAAATAAAGAGCCTGTTTTGTTTAACAACAAAGTAAGGAAAGATTGGGGATAACAGAGCTTGTTGTTATCTACGGTTGGTAATTTCAATGGTGTAATTGGATGACAATTCTACAATTAATTCGCAAATCCATATCTTGTGGTAGAGAAGGATCCCTTAACCAGCTTTCTCCCATTGATTTTTCATTCAAATTTACTTTCTGTTTTGTTATTCTTTACGTGCATTCTTATTTCATTTAGTAAAGCATTCAACAAAAATCCCCCCCTGTTTAGTTTATTGTTGCTGGAAATAACAAATTCAATTAGAATCAATCCTCGTGGGAACGATATCTCACTCATCACTTTATTACTTGTGCGACTAGTATACTTGCTAGTTTCGATCGCATCACTCATGGCACAATCCAACCTCCTCTAACTTCCCAAAACCAGAACATAGCTCAAAATGTAATTGCGAATGATTTACATGCTCATAGGTAAGGGATAAACTGTTTGGAACAAATTCAATTGAGATTAGAAAATCTTTTAGTGAGTTAACAAAGAAAAAGGTTTACAGAGGCTCAAAGGGGTAACTAGGGATCAATTTTAGTCAAGGTTAGCTCTTAAGGCTCAAACGATCCAAAGATGGCCTAAATCATTTCCTAATGTTGCACAGTCTAGGATTTCGCCTCGAGTGACCATCAAACAAGTTCTAGAATTCATTAAAATCTGAAGAAACACTTAAATTACATAAACTTTCTCTAAGTGAACAAATAACTCAGTAATAATAGCTCTGTGCTCAATGTTTTGCAAGGAATCAAAGGCAAAGCGAAAACAATAAACATTTCAAGCACACAGATCCATGCATCATTTATCATTTTTCAAGAGTTTCTTAATTCAATCAATATCTTATCATTGACCCACAAAATGCAAGAAAAGAGGTACGTGGCGTTGTTACACCTGAGTCAAGATTGTATATTTCAACAATCCTTAGGGCCAGTAGCCCGCAGACTTAAGGTTTCCAGCCTATATACCTTTATTATGAAGGAACAAAACAAGAAACAAGACACTTCAAACAACATGAAATAAACAAACTACAGATTTATTGAGAGAGAATGCGTTTCAAGAGTTAAGGAAACCCCATATTATGCCATTCTCAGGTTTTTCCACAATTGTTTTTTTTGAATCGAAACTGATAAAGATAAAAACACATAACAACTCTAAATTACGCAAAACTAAACTCACTCATAAATAACAAAGTTCAACAAGTCAGCAAACAAAAACAAGTTAGTTAGAATGGGTCTAAAAAGTTTAGAAGTTAGCCTCCTTATTCAGCCATTATGGATTGAAGAGATCCAGAATGCGTTTCAAGAGAACTTGAACTTTTTAAGCCACCACTCTAAAAACCGAGATTAGAAAATAACCTGAAAAATCTCAAAATAAATAACATGAAAAAACTTCAAATAAACACAATAAAAAGAAAGCAAACAAAAACGAAGTAAACCAGCAAATAGAGATTACAGATGGAGTGTTAAATCCAGTTTACGCCTCTTATTGCCTTCTCCAAACCAATCAATCCGAGCTGTTGTTGGATCAGGCGAATAGACGAATTATTGTAGTTTGTCAATTAACTCCCCTGCCGTTGAAGCTGTAACAAGGATTTGCCTCGCTGATGATGAGATAAAATTTTTTTCTACAGCTTGATCAAGAAAAGACAACAAACCATCAAAAAAGTTATTGACATTTAACAAACCAATGGGTTTTTATGGATGTTTAGCTGTGCCCAAGAGGTGATTTGAAATATCTCCTCTAATGTGCCATAACCACCGGGTAAAGCTATAAATGCATCGGACTTAACAACCATATGTGCAATACGCTCATGCATACTAGAGACCTGTAACTCTTCCCGATTGTGTTGCCTACGATATCTCGTACAGCTAATGGTTTAGGGATAATGCCGAGAACTTTGCTCCCTCCTAGGGATGCAGCTGTTGACACACACCCCATTAACCCAAGACTACACCCTCCATAAATCAAATTAATACCCCTCGCAGCTAATGTCCTACCAAGATCAAGAGCTGCTGTGGTAAAATCTCCATCTTTACCAAATTGCGATCCGCAAAATACGCATATATTGCGGAATCGCCGAATTGGTGTTTTCTCCATTTCTACAAGTGCTCTAATCTTGTGTAAGACAGTTAGATATTATGCTTTTCAATTGCAAGACAGGTTATGGAATGACATATGAAAATATGCAGAATGTATATATACACCCATAACACTCTCAAATTTTGACACATGGGGACATACTTTCGGTGGGGGTTGCTCGATGCAGATTTATCGCCCCAAGATTTGAAAAAATGAGATATGCTTCGGCGAGGTTTGACAAAACCTACACACTTGTCTCCCACGTGAAGCATGGAAAATGGAGATACACTTTCGGCGGGGGTTGACAAAACCCCCACACTTGTCTCCCACGTGAAGCATAAAAAAATAGAGATACAATTTCGGTGGAGGTTGACAAAACCTCCACACTTGTCTCCCACGTGTACTTATGCAATAGGGTAGTCATATGGATTGTCAAAAAGAAAACTTGAAATTAAAACAAACAAAATCAACAAACAACAACAACACAAAAACAACATTGATAATAGATCAAACGAAACAAGAAAAAAAATTCTACAACAACAACACACATTCAAATATACAAGTAGTTGTGATTGTGGCTCACATCTTCCTCTGGTTTACGTCCAGTAACGGCTGAAACGCCTTCTATGAGTCGGGGATTTGCTTCCCATCCAGTTTTCTTATAAACTGGCAAACAGGGTCGTTTTTAGTCAGATTCCTTAGACTATAACACTGCAATTCATCACGAAATTGTGTCCATAGATTAAGCAAGTCACGCTGAACAAGTCCACAAGAATGTGACTCGAGAGTTAACAAAACATTATCCAGCGACTCATTACTCAAACCATTCTTAATAAATGAAAGTTTATCTTCTCTATTCCTGAACGCAAAACCTAATGAACGACAAGTCTGGTTACAATTCCATCTAGCACATTTATAACATACTTGTAACCTTTTCGCTCTTCGCCTCTTGGTGTAGTAGGTCTTTCCTAGACCAGGCATGTATTTTGCGAGATTAATATCCGGCTCACCGGACAATCTCACCTTGGCTTCGATAAGCCATCGGATATCAGTAGGCACATTTAGGAGCATCAATGCCCAAAGTCTAGTCATCCATACTTTATAAATTTTAAACACAGCATTTTGAGAAAGTGAAGGAAAATATTTACGAAGGTTCGACAAAAAGATATCGGCATCCATTGAAGAGGAGAAAAGAAGAGATATTACCGATAATGCGATCGGGTTTGTTTTTCTACAAGATATGCACGTTTCAAACCTTTGGCGAATGACTTCAACTTCCGTTTGGATGTTTCCACAAGCTGCTGCACAAATGAGCTCAAAGCACAGAGTAATCAAATTAAACAAAAGAAAGGAAAAGAAAAGAGCAGAAACGAAACTATAGACACATAAAAGAGATAACAACACAATAGCAAACAAAAGTCAAAAAACAAGTAAAAAATATAAAAACAAATAAGACAGATGGCAAAGAGAGATAAAACCTGATCAATTTGATGGCCTATGAAAGGAATCTCCTCGAGACACAAAAATCGATCATTATTACCTAATTTTATTTTTCTTTTCTTCTTTTTTTTTTATTTTTCAAAAACATTGGGTTGCCTCCCAATAAGCGCTTGGTTTAACGTCCTCAGCCCGACGTTGGTTCCATCATGGCAGGGTCCAATCTTCGCTGTGCTTCTTTAGTGGGCTTGGATTCTTTTTCCAACAAGATACGGTCCATGCATATGGCTGGGCCTTGGATGTCAACAATCGTCCACCCAATAGCTGTTTTGTGATCTCTAAGTACTCGGACGAGTTTCTCTTCTTGTAGTGGTGCAAGGCCCATTTCTATTTTAACTGGCAAAGGATCATTCTTATCCAAGAATCCATGCTTCAAATGATCTGGAAGAGGCTTAAGCTTCAAGGTAGGGGCTTTCATCATAGAAGGCAGAAGTTTCACATTAGATAAAGGAAATTGAATGCACAAAACATCATACCTATTTGTGGTTATAGCTATGGTCTCATCTAAGTTTGCCACAGCTTCCTCCATTTCTTTGGACACTTGTATCAACCTTCTTGATTCCTTGTAATTTTCTGTCCCTATGTGCTCACTAAAAAACACTTCTAATCCATCCTTGTGAGTTAACTCAAAATGTTGTTGTGGCAAAGAATCGATAACATTAACTGAAAAAACAGAATGCAAGTCACTAGGGTACCTCATTGTCTCAAAAATATTGAAACGAATCACCTCGCCATCGAATTTCATGGTGAGAGTGCCATCATGAACATCAATCTTAGTTCGAGCAGTTTTCAAGAATGGTCTCCCCAAAAGAAATGGTGTTGGATTAGGAGATGTCTCATCCTCCATTTCAAGAACATAGAAGTCTGCTGGGAAAACCAATTGATTTACCTGCACAAGCACATCTTCCACAACTCCCTTGGGATATGCCTTAGAACGATCAGCAAGTTGAATGGTAATACCAGTTTCCGCAAGAGGTCCAAGATTTAAAGAAGCATAAATAGAATATGGCATGATATTAATAGATGCTCCTAAATCTAACATAGCTCTTTCAAACTTGGCTCTACCAATGGTGCATGGAATGGTGAACGTACCTGGATCTTTGCATTTCGGAGGAATTTTTCTTTGTAGTACAGCTGAAACATTTTCCCCCACACTTATTTTCTCATTCCCTTTTAACTTTCTCTTGCTGGTGCGTAACTCCTAGAGACATTTGCATAACGAAGGTACTTGCCTTAATAGCACCAGAAGTGGTAATTTACCTCCCTCTTGCGAAAAGTTTCCAAGATTCCTGTTCTTGTTCCTCCGTCTTTGATTTTGCAAATCTGCTAGGAAAAGGTGGAGGAGTAACATATGAAGGAATTTGAGTTTTAAGGTCTACCTTAGAAGATGATGTTTTGTTCATGGTGGAAGTGGTGTCATCCCCTTCATTAGTTTGTGACCTTTTTTGTGGAACTTGTAATTGCTTTCCAATTCTCAAAGTGATTGCACTAGCATTCTCTCTTGGATTGATCACTGTCTGAGAAGGTAATTTTTCTAAGCTCTTGCTCTCGAATTTGCTCATGTTAGTAGCCAATTGTCCCATTTGATTTTCCAGGTTTTGGATACTTGCCCTAGTTTCCTCCTGAAATTGCATTGTGTTAGTAGCAAGTACTTTAACAATGTCCTGAAGATCCATACCTGAGTTTTGTGGAGCTAGTTGTGGTGCTGGTTGTGGTTCCATTTGAAATGATTGCTGCACTCTTGATTGATTGAAACCTGGTGTCTGATTTGGTATGGCATTTGGAGTGATTGGTTGATGATTACTGTAACTTTGGCTTGGTTGTCCTAGAAATCCACCCATGGCATTGGCTTGTTCCGTATCTCCTTCTTGCAAAGTTGGACACATGTCGGTTGGATGCTCCGTGGTAGAATATACACCACATAGATAAGATTGATGCATATGTCCTACAGCCATTTTTTTTACAAGAGAGGTAAGCTCAGAAAGTTGTTGTTCAATGTTCGGGGTACTTACCTCATTTACTCTCCTTGGTAGTTGTGGCTCAAATTGGTCGCTGAATTGTGGGAGTTTGTTGCCATGTCGCTAATCAAACGTCTTGCAACATTCGGTGTTTTATTAACCAGTACTCCACCACTAGCAGCATCAATGATACTCCTTTCCATTGGTAGGAGACCCTCATAGAAATATTGAATTAGGAGTCCATCACTAATTTGATGGTTTGGACAGCTAGCACATAACCTTTTAAATCTCTCCCAATATTTATGAAGTGATTCTCCATTGTGTTGTCGAATGCCACTAATATCTTTTCTAATATTTGTAACTTTCGAGGCTGGAAAGTATTTCTCCAAAAAGAGTTTACTCATCTCATTCCAAGTGGTAATGGTACCTGGTGGTAGATAGTATAGCCAATCTTTTGCCGAATCTGCTAATGAGAATGGAAAGGCTCTCAATTTAATTTGCTCTTCAGAAACGCCGGTTGGCTTCATACTTGAGCATACCACAGGAAATTCTGTGAGGTGTTTGTTCGGATCCTCTCCTGCAAAACCATGAAATGTAGGAAAGAGATGAATCAGTCCAGATTTAAGTTCAAAATCTATCTCAAAATTGGTGCTTATGCATAGCGGTTGATGATCACTAATTGGAGCCGCTAACTCCTTAAGAGTCTGATCGTTTTCCATCGCCATTGCTTCTGATTCAGATTTGATTGAACTACAAGAAGATGGGAGGGAAGTATGTCGTGTAAGGTCAAATTCTGGAGGTGGAGTTGAAATTGACCGACTTAGCCTTAAATTAGAGGATTGAAGAAACTCCTTAATTCTCTTAAGTCGTTGATCCGCTTCTCCCTCAGATATAAAAGCCTAAACACAAACAATCAGGAAATAACAATCAAGAATCAGTAGTAAAAACAGAATAACAAATTGATTAGAAAATCAATCCACGGCAACGGCGCCAAAAACTTGATGCGTTCGAAACTAGCAAGTATACTAGTCGCACAAGTAATAAAGTGATGAGTGAGATATCGTTCCCATGAGGATTGATTCTAATTAAATTTGTTATTCAAAAGCAAAAACAGAGTAAATGGGGGTTTTTGTTGATTGATTAACTAAGTGAAATAATAATGCAAACGAAGAATAACAAAACAGAAAGTTAATTCGAATGAAAATCAATGAGAGAAAGCTGGTTAAGGGATCCTTCTCTACCACAAGATATGGATTTGTGAATTAATCGTAGAATTGTCATCCAATTACAGCATTGAAATTATCAACGTAGATAACACAAGCTCTGTTATCCCAATCTTTCCTTACTTTGTTGTTAAATAAAACAGGCTCTTTATTTAATCTCTATCCATTAAACAACTAGAACAAGCTCTCTAAATTTAATTCAATGGATGCATTACGATAAGAAAGATAGGTTGATCTAAGCAATAAACACACAAGCTCGGATTATTTAACTTAGGTTGTATTCTCCAATTGCAATCTCTGATCACAATTTTGCTACTAATGATTAGAAATTCAAGACAATTACGGATCAAGATTTTTAGTCTAGCAATAGACAATATCCAGATTATATTCAGTTGGCCACCCAAATACAATCCAGCAAGCAATCATAAACATTAAACATGGAAAAATACAAGCAACTTCAATTAGAGAATTGGATAACAATTCCTTACACAATCAACTTACAAAAACCATATCAGGGGCTTTGAACTCACCCTAAACCAATTCAGATTCAGTTACACATGTTTAAGAACGTGGTAAATACAATACAACATGGAGACATTCCAGAAATTGACAGGGAAGGGAAAAACTTAGCAAATTTGATGTAATTCTCTTTGGATTGTGATTCTTCCTCTTTCCAAGCTTCCTATCCCCTTCAAGAACTCCAGGAGATGAAAGAATTCCAGAGCTGCAGCCTCCACCACGTTCTCCCCTCTTCAAGTTATGAAAATAAAACCCTAAAATGTGTTTAAATACTCTGCTACAGTAACGTGCTACAGTGTCCCTTATTATACATGCTACAGTGATGTGTGGAATTACATTTCTACACTTCTCACACTGTTTTGATTACAACTTTCGGTACACTGAATGGATTCATAAACCATAAATTTCTCTAAAAAGTAGACTTCGAGAGCTTTCAACGGTATATGATATGTCATCGGGTTCATTGTATATCAATACAATTAAATCCGAGAAGATGGTGACTAGCAGAGGTGAAAATGAAGGGTTTTACTCCATTTTTGTGCAAGTTGCTCCAAAACTCCTACAAACATCAAAACCACACAAAAACATAAAAATACCAAGGAATATAGCAAATAAACATGGACGAATTGATATGAAAATGATATATAAATAGACACTTATCACATTCTGTTTTTGCAGTTGATGTTATTGATTCTTTGCCACAAAAACATTTTGAGTTAACTCACAAGGATGGATTGGTAGTGGTTTTTAGTGAGCACATAGGGACAGAAAATTTTAAGGAATCAAGAAGGTTGATACAAGTGTCCAAAGAAATGGAGGAAGCTGTGGCAAGCTAGATGAGACCCATAGCTATAACCACAAAATAGGTATGATGTTTCGTGCCCCCATTCAATTTCTTTATCTAATTGAGAAAATCTTCCTTCTGTGAGGACAGCCCTGCCTGGAAGCTTTAAGTCACTTTCCACGATCATTTGAACATGAGATCTGATAAGTGTCTATTTATGTATTATTTTTATATCAATTCGTCCATGTTTCTTTGCTATATTCCTTGGTATTTTTATGTTTTTGTGTGGTTTTGATGTTTGTAGGAGTTTTGGAGCAACTTGCACAAAAAATGGAGTAAAACCCTTCATTTTCACCTCTGCTCGTCAGTGATCTTCTCGGATTTAATTGTATTGATATACAATGAACCCGATGACATGTTATATACCGTTGGAAAGCTCTCGAAGTCTATTTTCTGGAGAAATTTACGGTTTATAAATCCATTCAGTGTACCAAAAGTTCTAATCAAAACAGTGTGAGATGTATAGAAAAATAATTCCACAAGTCACTGTAGCATGTATAATACGGGGCACTGTAGCAATTCACTATAGCAGAGTATTAAACACATTTTAGGGTTTTATTTTAATAACTTGAAGAGGGGAGAACGTGGAGGAGGCTGCATCTTTGGATTTCTCTCATCTCTTGGAGTTCTTGAAGGAGATTGAAGGCTTGGAAAGAGGAAGAACTACAAATCCTAATAGATTTCATCAAATTTGCTAAGTTTTCCTTTCCCTCTCATTTTCTGGAATGTCTCCATATTGTATTGTATTTGTATTCTATCTGAATATGTATAACTAAATCTGAATTGGTTGAGGGTGATTTCAAAGCCCTTGATATGGTTTTGGTGAATTGATTGTGCAAGGAATTGTTATCCAATTCTCTAATTGAAGTTGCTTGTATTTTCCCATGTTTAATGTTTATGATTGCTTGCTGGATTGTATTTGGGTGGCCAACAGAATATAATCTGGATATTGTCTATTGCTAGACTAGAAATTCTTGATCCGTTAATTTGTCTTGAATTTCTAATCATTAGTAGACAAAAATTGTGAATCAGAGAGTGCAATGGAGAATAAACCTTAAGTTAAATAACGAGCTTGTGTGTTTATTGCTTAGATCAACCTGTCTTTCTTTCATAATGCATACATTGAATTAAATTTAGAGAGCTTGTTCTAGGTTGTTTAATGGATAGAGATTAAGTTAAAAGAGCCTATTTTATTTAACAACAAAGTAGGAAAAGATGGATAACAGAGCTTGTGATTGTTATCACGGTTGGATAATTCAGTACTTTAATTGGATGACAATTTTCGAATTAAATCGCAGTTCATATCTTGTGGCAGAGAATGAACCCTTAACCAGGTTTCCCTCATTGATTTTTCAATCCGTTTAAATTTGCATTGTGTTATTCTTCTTTTGCCTTTGCATTAAGTTTAGTTAATCAACCAACAAAACCCCCCATTTATTCTATTTTTACTTTCGAATAACAAAATCAATTAGAATCAATCCTCGTGGGAACGATATCTTACTTATCAGTTTATTACTTGTGCGACTAGTATACTTGCTAGTTTCGAACGCATCAAGTTTTTGGCGCCGTTGCCGGGGATTGATTTTCTAATAGATTTGTTATTTTGTTTTCATTGTTGATTCATATTTTCTTTGTTTTTCTTTTCTGATTGTTTGTGTTTAGACAACATGGCAGTAAACTTCTATCAATTCAGTAGCCAATTTGAGCCACAATTACATTGGAGTGTAAATGAGGTAAGCACTCATAACATTGAACAACAACTTTCTGAGTTAACTTCTCTTGTGGAAAACATGGCTGTAGGACATATGCAGAAATCTTATGCATGTGAGGTATATTCTACCATGGAGCATCCAATCGACATGTATCCAACTTTGCAAGGAGATATGGAACAAGCCAATGCCATGGATGGATTTCTAGGACAAACAACGCAATGGTATGATCCCTTCTCTAACACTTACAATGCTGGATGGGAAGATCACCCTAATTTCAGTTACTGGAATCATCAACCAATCACTCCAAATGTGATACCAAATCGGCCACAAGGTTTCAATCAACCTAGAGTGCAGCAACCATTTCAAATGAAACCACCACCAATGCCACATCCAGCACCGCAACCAGCTTCGCAAAACTCAGGTATGTCTCTCGAAGATATTGTTAATGCACTTGCCACTAACACAATGCAATTCCAGCAGGAAACTGGGGCAAGTATCCAAAACCTGGCAAATCAAATGGAACAATTGGCTACTAGCATGAGCAAATTCGAGGGCCAAGGCTCAGAAGAATTATCTTGTCAAACGGTCATCAATCCAAGAGAGAATTCTTGTGCGATAACTTTGCAAAATGAAGAGCAATTAGATGTCCTACCAAAGAAATCACAAACTGATGAAGGAGATGACACCACTTCCATCATGAACAAAACACTGACTTCTCAGGTAAATCTTATAACTCCCATTCCTTCATATGTTTCTCCTCCACTTTTTCCTAGTAGATTTGCACAATCGAAGGAGAAACAAGAAGAAGAAATCCTGAAAACTTCTCACAAAATCGAGGTAAATATACCACTTCTGGATGCTATCGAGCAAGTACCTCATTATACAGAATGTCTTAAGGAGTTATGCACCAGCAAAAGAAAGTTAAAAAGAAATGAGAAAGTAAGTGTGGGGGAAGATGTTCCAGCTGTATTGCAAAGGAAAATTCCTCCAAAGTGCAAGGATCCAGGTACGTTCACCATGCCATGCACCATTGGTAAAACCAAGTTTGAAAGAGTTATGTTAGATTTAGAAGCATCTATTAACATCATGCCATATTCTATTTATGCTTCTTTAAATCTTGGACCTTTCGCGGAAATTGGTATTACCATTCCAATTGCTGATCGTTTTAATGCTTATACCAAAAGAGTTGTGGAAGATGTGTTTGTGCAGGTGAATCAATTGCTTTTCCCAGCAGACTGTTATGTTCTTGAAATAGAGGATGAGTCATCTCTTAATCCAACACCGATTCTTATAGAGAGACCATTCTCGAAAACTGCTAGAATCAAGATTGATGTTCATGATGGCACTCTCACCATAGTGTTTGATGACAAGGTGATCCGTTTCAATATTTTTGAGGCAATGAGGTGTCCTAGTGACTTATATTCTGTTTTTGTAGTTGACGTTCCTGATTCTCTGTCACAACAATGTTTTGAGTTAACTTGCAAAAATGGATTGGATGTAGCTATTAGTGAGCACATAGGGACAGAAAATTCTAAGGAATCAAGATTTTGATACAAGTGTCTAAAGAAGTGAAGGAAGCTCTGGCAAGCTTAGATGAGACTATAGCCATAACCATAAGCAGCGTATGATGTTTCGTTATTATTGAATTGTCTTTATTAATGAGAAACCTGGCTTCATATTCTGTGAGAAGGCAAATAACCGTGGAGCTTAAGTCACTTCCAGATTCATTTGAATCATTGATTCTTGGGTGAGAATGATACTTTGCGAGTTACAATGGAAATGGGCCTTGCACGAATACAAGAAGAGAAACTCGTCCGAATACTTACAGATCACAAAATAGCTATTGGGTGGACGATTGCTAACATCCAAGGCTCAGCCATAATGCGTTGCACCATTTCTTGTGGAAAAGAAGGATCCAAGCCCACTAGAGAAGCACAGCGGAGATTGGATCATCCCATGATGGAACCAACGTCGGGCTGAGGACGTTAAACCAAGCGCTTATTGGGAGGCAACACAATGTTTTTGAAAAATAAAAAAAAAGAAGAAAAGAAAAATAAAATGAGGTAATAATGATCGATTTTTGTGTCTCGAGGAGATTCCTTCCGTAGGCCATCAAATTGATCAGGTTTTATCTCTCTTTGCCATCTGTCTCATTTGTTTTTATATTTTTTTACTTGTTTTTGACTTTTGTTTACATCGTGTTGTTATCTCTTTTATGTGTCTTTAGTTTCTTTTCTGCTCTTTTCTTTTCTTTTCTTTTCTTGTGTTTAATTTGATTATTCCGTGCTTCGAGTTCAGTTGTGAAAAAGCTTGAGGAAACATTCAAACGGGAGTTGAAGCCATTGTTCGAAGGTTTGAAACGTGCATATCTGGGAGAAGAACAAACTCAATCGCATTATCGGTAATATCTCTCCTTTTCTTCTCTTCAATGGATGCTGATATCTTTCTATCGAACCTTCGTAAATATTTCCCTTCACTTCCTCAAAATGCTGTGTTTAAAATTTATAAAGTACGGATGACTAGACTTTGGGCATTGATGCTCCTAAATGTGCCTGCTGATATCCGATGGCTTATCGAAGCCAAGGTGAGATTGTTCGGTGAGCCGGACTTTAATCTCGCAAAATACATGCATGGTCTAGGAAAGAGCTACTACGCCAAGAGGCGAAGAGCGAAAAGGTTACAAGTATGTTATAAATGTGCTAGATGGAATTGTAACCAGACTTGTCGTTCATTAGGTTTTGCGTCCAGGAATAGAGAAGATAAACTTTCATTTATTAAGAATGGTTTGAGTAATGAGTCGCTGGATAATGTTTTGTTAACTCTCGAGTCACATTCTTGTGGACTTGTTCAGCGTGAATTGCTTAATCTATGGACACAATTTCGTGATGAATTGCAGTGTTATAGTCTAGGGAATCTGACTAAAAACGACCCTGTTTGCCAGTTTATAAGAAAACTGGATGGGAAGCAAATCCCCGACTCATAGAAGGAGTTTCAGCCGTTAATGGACGTAAAACCAGAGGAAGATGTGAGCCACAATCACAACTACTTGTATATTTGAATGTGTGTTGTTTTTGTCGAATTTTATTTTCTTCTTGTTTCGTTTGATCTGATTATCAATGTTGTCTTTGTGTTTTTGTTGTTTGTTGATTTTGTTTGTTTCAAATTTTAAGTTTTTTTTTTTTGACAAACCATATGACTACCCCATGTCATAAGCACAAGTGGAGACAAGTGCGGAGGTTTCGTCAACCTCCGCCGAAAGTATATCTCCATTTTTCATGCACATGTGAGAGACAAGTGTGGAGGTTTTGTCAACCTCCGCTGAAAGTAATCTCTACTTTTCATGCTTCAAGTGGGAGACAAGTGTGTAGGTTTTGTCAAACCCCGCCGAAAGCATATCTCATTTTTGTCAAATCTTGGGGCGATAAATCTGCATCGAGCAACTCCCACTGAAATTATGTCCCCATGTGTCAAATTTGAGAGTTTTACGTGTGTATAATCCATGCTGCATATCTTTGAAATGTCCCCATTTTATAACCTGTCTTGCACTTGAATCACATATATACCTAACCGCAAATTCATTATCTTACACAAGTTTAGAGCACTTTTAGAAATGGAAAAAGCACCAATTCGGCGATTCCAAAATATATGCGTATTTTGTGGATCGCAATTTGGTAAAGATGGAGAGTTTACAACAGAAGCTCTTGATCTTGGTAGGACATTAGCTGCGAGGGGTATTCATTTGATTTATGGAGGGGGTAGTCTTGGGTTAATGGGGTGTGTGTCAACAGCTGCATCCCTAGGAGGGAGCAAAGTTCTCGGCATTATCCCTAAACCATTAGCTGTACGAGATATCATAGGAAACACAATCGGGGAAGAGTTACAGGTATCTAGCATGCATGAGCGTATTGCACATATGGTTGTTAAGTCCGATGCATTTATAGCTTTACCCGGTGGTTATGGCACATTAGAGGAGATATTTCAAATCACTCTTGGGCACAGCTAAACATCCATAAAAAACCCATGGGTTCGTGTGTTCAAAGTCAAATACCTTTTTTGATGGTTTGTTGTTCTTTTCTTGATCAAGCTGTAGAAAAAAATTTTATCTCACCAGCAGCGAGCAAATCCTTGTACAGCTTTCAAGGCAGGGAGTTAATTGAACAAACTACAAGAATTCGTCTATTCGCCTGATCAAACAACAGCTCGGATTGATTGGTTTGGAGAAGGCAATAAGAGGCATAAACTGGATTTAACACTCCATCTGTAATCTCTATTTGCTGGTTTGCTTTGTTTTCATTTGCTTTGTATTTATTGTGTTTATTTGAGTTTTTTTTCAGGTTGTTTCTTTTGTCCCAGGTAATATTTTCTAATCTTGGCTTTTAGAGTGGTGGATTAAAAAGTTCAAGTTCTCTTGAAACGCATTCTGGATTTCTTTAATCCATAATGGCTGAATAAGGAGGCTAACTTCTAAACTTTTTAGACCCATTCTAACTGACTTGTTTGTGTTTGCTGATTTGTTGGACTTTATTATTTTCTGAGGAAGTTTAGTTTTATGTAATTTCGAGTTGTTGTGTGTTTTTGTCTTTATCAGTTTCGATTCGAAAAAAAAAAAACATTGTGAAAAAACCTGAGAATGGCAGAATATGGGGTTTTCTTAACTCTTGAAACGCATTCTCTCTCAATAAATCTGTAGTTTGTTTATTTCATGTTGTTTGAAGTGTCTTGTTTCTTGTTTTGTTCTTTAATAATAAAGGTATATAGGCTGGAAACCTTAAGTCTGCGGGCTACTGGTCCTAAGGATTGTTGAAATATACAATCTTGACTCAGGTTTAACAATGCCACGTACCTCTTTTCTTGCATTTTGTGGGTCGATGATAAGATAATGATTGAATTAAGAATAACTCTTGGAAAATAATAAATGATGCATGGATCTGTGTGCTTGAAATGTTTATTGGTTTTCGCTTTGCTTTTGATTCATTGCGTAACATTGAGCACTGAGCTATTATCACTGAGTTATTTGTTCACTTAGAGAAAGTTTATGTAATTTAAATGCTTCTTCAGATTTCAATGAATTCTAGAACTTGTTTGATGGTTACTCGAGGCGAAATCCTAGACTGTGCAATATTGGGGAAATGATTTAGGCCATCTTTGGACCGTTGAGCCTTAATAGCCAACCTTGACTGAAATTGATCCCTAGTTACCCCTTTGAGCCTTTGTAAGCCTTTTTCTTTGTTAACTCACTAAAGATTTCCTAACCTCAAATGAATTTGTTCCAAACAGTATATCCCTTACCTATGAGCATGTAGATCATTCACAATTAAATTTTGAGCTATGTTCTGGTTTTGGGAAGTTAGAGGAGGTTGGGATGTATCATGAGCAATAAAAGTGAGTTTCATTGTGTTTGGAAAAAAAAAGAAAAACAGAAAAAAAAAACCAATCTGTACCTATCGTCCACGTACTTACACATTGAGGACAATGTGTTGTTTAAGTGTGGGGGAGGGGAAGTGTAATAAAAAAAAGAAGAAAAAAAAAGAACAAAAAAAGAAAAATAAGAGATCTATACCCTTAAGTGTTCTTAAAAAGAATGAAACAACAAAGTGTGGGGGTGTAGTTTTCTTTTGTTTTCTGAAAAAAAAAAAAGATTGAGTGTTCTAAATAAGTTTGGGGGAGTAACTTGGTGAATTGAAATGAAGTTGTGTTATAAGGTTGAGCTCCACATAATCTTGAATGATTTATGTGTTTGTGGGTGATTTGAGCCAAATTATTATCCTTTATCATACCTTCACCCAAGCCAAACGTTACAAGCTTATTAAAGTCCTACTTGATCCTTGGTGTTGTGCATGTCTACATTAGTGGAGAGTGACTTGAAAAGCAGGCCTATGGAGTTCATTTTTTCACACATCTTCAATATTAAATATGATTCATTTTTATGCATAAACTCATCCGGGTTACAAGTGATCAGGTGAGAATGGCTCTACACACACACACTTGAGGAATTGAAGTAAAGCGAAACTAATCTTTCAGATAAAATTGTTGATCAAGTGCATTATTTTGAAGTTTTCCTTGGGTTATAATTAAGTACAATCTTTGAGGCCTATTTACAAGTTAAATCATGTGTGTTTTAATTTTTTCTTTGAATCTGTTTCGATTTAGTTTTGTTTCATATTGTCGTATTTGCTCGAGGACTAGCAAAGTCTAAGTGTGGGGGAATTTGATAGGTGTCTATTTATGTATTACTTTTATATCAATTCGTCCATGTTTCTTTGCTATATTCCTTGGTATTTTTAGGTTTTTGTGTGGTTTTGATGTTTGTAGGAGTTTTGGAGCAACTTGCACAAAAATGGAGTAAAACCCTTCATTTCACCTCTGCTAGTCAGTGATCTTCTCGGATTTAATTGTATTGATATACAATGAACCGATGACATGTTATATACCGTTGGAAAGCTCTCGAAGTCTATTTTCTGGAGAAATTTACGGTTTATAAATCCATTCAGTGTACAAAAAGTTGTAATCAAAACAGTGTGAGAAGTATAGAAATGTAATTCCACAAATCACTGTAGCATGTATAATACGGGACACTGTAGCAGTTTACTGTAGCAGAGTATTTAAACACATTTTAGGGTTTTATTTTCATAACTTGAAGAGGGGAGAACGTGGTGGAGGCTGCAGCTATGGAATTCTTTCATCTCTTGGAGTTCTTGAAGGAGAAAGGAAGCTTGGAAAGAGGAAGAACTACAATCCAAAGAGAATTACATAAAATTTGCTAAGTTTTTCCCTTCCCTTTCATTTTCTGGAATGTCTCCATGTTGTATTGTATTTACCACGTTCTTAAACATGTGTAATTGAATCTGAATTGGTTGAGGGTGATTTCAAAGCCCCTTATATGGTTTTTGTAAGTTGATTGTGCAAGAAATTGTTATCCAATTCTCTAATTGAAGTTGCTTGTATTTTCCCATGTTTAATGCTTATGATTGCTTGCTGGATTGTATTTGGGTGGCCAACTGAATATAATCTGGATATTGTCTATTGCTGGACTAGAAATCTTGATCCGTAATTGTCTTGAATTTCTAATCCTTAGTAGCAAAATTGTGATCAGAGATTGCAATTGGAGAATACAACCTCAGTTAAATAATCCGAGCTGGTGTGTTTATTGCTTAGATCAACCTATCTTTCTTATCGTAATGCATCCATTGAATTAAATTTTGAGAGCTTGTTCTAGGTTGTTTAATGGATAGAGATTAAATAAAGAGCCTGTTTTATTTAACAACAAAGTAAGGAAAGATTGGGATAACAGAGCTTGTTGTTATCAACGGTTGATAATTTCAATGGTGTAATTGGATGACAATTCTACAATTAATTCGCAAATCCATATCTTGTGGTAGAGAAGGATCCCTTAACCAGATTTCTCTCATTGATTTTTCACTCAAATTAACTTTCTGTTTTGTTATTCTTTACTTGCATTAATATTTCATATAGTTAATCAATCAACAAAACCCCCCTCATTTAGTTTATTGTTGCTTTCGAATAACAAAATCAATTAGAATTAATCCTCGTGGGAACGATATCTTACTCATCACTTTATTACTTGTGCGACTAGTATACTTGCTAGTTTCGAACGCATCAATCATCGTTTAGAAAGATAATTTTTCTGAGTCTTGGCCCTCGAATTGGCTCATGCTAGTAGCCAATTGTCCCATTTGATTTGCCAGGTTTTGGATACTTGCCCCAGTTTCCTGCTGGAATTGCATTGTGTTAGTGGCAAGTGCATTAACAATATCTTCGAGAGACATACCTGAGTTTTGTGAAGCTGGTTGCGGTGCTGGATGTGGCATTGGTGGTAGTTGCATTTGAAATGGTTGCCGCACTCTAGGTTGATTGAAACTTTGTTGCCGATTTGGTATCACATTTGGAGTGATTGGTTGATGATTCCAGTAACTGAAATTATGTTGATCTTCCCATCTAGCATTGTAAGTGCTAGAGAAAGGATCATACCATTGCCTCGTTTGTCCTGGAAATCCACCCATGGCATTGGCCTGTTCCATATATTCTTCTTGTAAAGTTGGATACATGTCGATTGGATGCTCCATCGTAGAATATATCCCACATTCATAAGATCTTTGCATATCTCTTACAGCCA
>SNVD02006758.1:0-25631 GCA_013180625.2 Boswellia sacra | reverse complement strand
TGTCAAGTTTTGTGGAGCGTTTTGGTAGGTTGCTTGTTTTAGCTTTGTTTTTTTGCCTTTTTGCATCATATTTAACTATAACGGCCTTGTATTTGCAAGTTGAAGTGAATTGACATCCCTACCTATGTGTATATGTATGATTTTAGTTTGAAGATATATTGTCTTCAAACTTGTTAAAAAATAGGCTTAATTATGTACTTGTCAATAGTTGGGGTGGTTATGAAATTTTACAGGGGCGGGGCGGGGCTGGGTGCTAGCTGCCCCGAACCCGCCCCACCCCATTGCCAATCCTAATCATCGAGAGGCACTACCGTCAAATTCACTGGCCCTTCCCACGAACTAATCCGCATAGTTATGAATGTCATTCCACATGCTGGCATCACTCTAGAGTTCACCGCCTTAACTGCACATGGTGAGCCATCGGGGTAGATCTCTAACCGCTCAATTTCCTTTGACGTTAGGAAATTGTGTGTGGCCACGTCAAGCATAGTATACACCGCTTGTCCGTTGATAAATACCCATATGAACATAAGCCCTATTGTATCGCATATGCCATATATGTTATTCAACAATTGCAAAGAATTCATCCGAGTAGGAATTACCTCATTCTCATTCTTCTTGTGCTCACTATCCGCTACCAAGGCATTAAGCTAACTTCGCTTTGGGCAATCCTTTGCCCTATGAGGTCTATCACAAATAAAGCACCCTATACTCCCGCTTTTCTTTTTCTGTGAATCCCTTTGCTTGGTTTTGCTGGACTCGACTTCTCGCTTCTTGCCATCATGTTTGGAAGCTCTAAGCTTTTTCTTTCTTTCGGACTTCATGGTTGGAGAAGGAGACCCAAGCTTGAAGTCCACCAAGCCATCCACAGCAGCGATTACATTCGGTAAATGCTTTGCCCCTTTCCTACAAAACTCCACTTGTGCCCATAGCTGCAATCCCAACATGAAATTAAAAAGCTTGTCGTCATCTCACATGTTCTTAATGTCCAACATCAAAGAATTGAATTCCTTTACGTACTCCCGCACAACTCCTGTGTGCTTGAGCTTCTTCAAGCTCTCCTTTGGTAGCCATCCCGTGTTGCAAGGTAGGAATTGACCCTTCAATTCCCGTTTCAGTGTTTCCCACGTCTCAACGGCTGGTCGTGCTACGTCAGCATCCTTTTAGATACGAGTGCACCACCAAAGCTTCACATCACCCACCAAATACATGCTGGTGATAGTCACTTGCTCGGCCTCGGGCACTCTAGCAGCCTTAAAATACTACTTCATATCCCACAAGAAATTTTTTAGCTCCTTGGTCCCTAGTGCATTACTCACTGCTTGCTTGAGTACTCTAATCTAATCATCCACATCAGCAAGGTTTCGCTTGAATGTATCCGTTGAAGCATTGATATCCTTCGAAATAGGATCAAATCTCTCATGTTCCTCAAGCATGAACTCCTCCAAAGTTCCACACAAAGTTGCAACCTCAGCTGTAAGCATCTCAAATTGCTCCTCTAAGCTCCCCATATTTTGAGCCTGAGGTGTACCGACCAACACCTCTAACTGTGCCACTCTATCTTTGAGCGTTTCGCCTCACATTGTGCTCGAAAAATAACCAAAATGTGAGTAAACAAATTTGGGTCACGCAAGTTACCTTAACTGCACTCTGATACCGCTTGTCATAGGGCATTTTCTTGCTAAGCAGATTGCCTTGTAACCTACAAATTTTTCGATTATATAGTGATGTTTTATGGAAGCACCGACTTCCAACTCTTCTTTTATTGCCTCAAAAGAAAAGATTTACAATTCGTCCCAAGCTTATGTGCTAGAAACACCCACACTCATACTAGTTACTCTTTTCACTAAGTGTTTGTCTCTCTAGAGTAAGCACTGTACTCTTGCTTCTCTTGTGTGTGTTTCTAGCCCACCCCCTTAGTACAATTTATAGGGAAAAAGTCAACCAACAACCCTTGTTGTTAGATCCTATTTCCATGGTAAATGACACATGGTCCATGTAGTTGATAACCCTAACTACTAGATGTTATGGTACGCTCTTACGTTGCCACACGCATCCCTCACTACCCATGAGTGGAGATCATGGCCTTGATCATGAGAAGTAACTTCCTCAAGCCATTACCCATGATCTCGTATTTCCCCTCCTACATTTTAAGTACGTGGTTGTGCCTATCCAACCATCAAGTTAGTGAGAAGTGCAACCCTCAACTTGTGCCACTACTTCCTACATTATAGGAAGTGCATTCCAGTCCACTTTGCCCACTAATTTCTTGATTTTAGGAGCCAATATCCCCTTGGATATTTTCCATGACTAATGCTTACTAACAGCACCAAGATGCACTATGAATTGCTACTGCACGCCATGTCGCCCGATGCCATGCACCATGTCACTGCACTATTACGTGTTGCCTATGCGCATGCTTGCTGCCTTGTAAGCATCCCAGCCCCCATGCGTGTATGTGCTAGTGCTGTTGCACTACGCTGCCCCAATGTGTGCGTTGCATCGGTGTGTCGCACCCAACTCCTGTGTGTGCTCTACACACCACGCCCGCTATCTGTGCATGTACGTTATCCTACTATGCCACTCCCATCTCCATGTGTGCGCCACACTCCGCTCGCTACTCGTGCGTGTACATTATGCTACACATTCCCTTGTGTTAGCGTTCACATTGCCTTGCGCTTAATCTCGCGTATCAATGCCCTTATCATGCCATGCAACGTCTCTACACTTTGCTTAAGCACTCACTCGTGCGCTTTTGGTTGGCATGCACCATTGTTGCCCCACCCAAGCCTTGGCATAACGCAAGGCAAGCTATGCCAAGCATGCGCAAGTGTCAAGGGTGTAACACTAGGCCCATAAACCAACACCTAATAGCCCACAAAGCACAAAACCACCAACCTGAGAACATTTCGGCTTAGGCACACTTGGTTTAGCTTGGAGTCCATTATAGCTCTACCAGGCCCTACCCATTCCATGTCCTAAACCATGATTAGGCTGGACAGCAAATGCCATGGCAACCCCATGGCCCAAACCTTATGCCACCAAGGCTACGGTTTCAAAGCCCTAGCTTTTCTAAGTCTCTTGGTAAACAATTGTACTTAAACTTTGATTAATCCCAAATCATAATTTAATAAACATCCTTCATTAAATACTTGGCCAAGATTCTACTATTTAAAACCTTGTAAAACCATCAAGGTGGTACTCTACAATCTTTCGGAGTCATGAATTTCATATCTATAGTATAGTGTCTACTAGCATGTAGATCTTACAATCTCAACTAGCCAAGGTATTGACCTTTCTCTTTTAGATCTCACTTTGAATTCTAGTCAATGACTATAGCTTGTATGTTAGGGGTACACTACTCATTCAGAATCAAGGCATATATGCCTTTAGTACTCGGTTGTGGTAATTTACATTCGGTCATAGTATTTCCACCAAATGTTTTAATTCCACCTGGTCTATGTTTAATGCATTCATTAATGCAATAGTGTGTTTGTCATAAAGTCTTCACTTCAAATGGTTAGAGGCTCACCATTTCCCCCATTGAAGACAAACAACACTACAACCTTGTCCAATCAAAGTGCCCGACTTTTGTTTATAGATTGTGCATAATTTTTGAGCTGCGAGAAAGTTCTATGTCTTATATATATATAAAGAACTTTATCAATGTACAAGCTTTGGAGCGTTTAGTCATTAATACAATCATATTTTGGCACCAATAAATAATAACAACTTTATTTTTTTATTAATGTTTACAAATTACAAAAAATATTCATACTCTTAGGGCATATTTCTAACAACCCACAGGAATGGATGACTTAGTTCAATCAAAGTCTCAGCTAATTAATAATATTATTATTTTATTGATGGTGTTTAACATGTTATTACCTGATGATTTAGTTTAGTCAAAGTCCCAAGTTTCATTAATGTTAACATGTCTAAGTAAATCTTTTAGGATGGAATTTGGACCCACCTAATTAGACTTGTTTTGTTTCCAAGATGAAGATGGTATCAATTAGCAAAAATAAAGGAAGATTGAATATCCATATAACAATCAATAATCAAAGCTATAGCTAGCAAGCAAATATAATAGACCATCTAATAGTAAAATACTATTGCTCATACAACTCCAAGAACTGGATTTTAATTGCTTAATCATGACCACTTTGACAATGACTCATACCTGGCATGATCAAAAGATGTAGAGATTATATATTACAAATGCAATATTCTTAATCATTGCTGTAAGTAAAGATGCTAATTAATAATGCCAATATTTATTATTCTTATCTCTAGAGCAGCCCAATTAAAGTAGAGCAATAGAGAAACAATGACTCTAGAATGTCAGTTAACTCTAGTAGTCCCTCCAAATCTTCTTGTGTTACTTTTGCACCTTTGCCAAATTAGTCATCTAGGGAACTCCAGAATCTAAATCCCTAATATAGATTGACTAGTAAAAACTATTTGCACTGGTCAATAGTTGTGAGAGCATTCGTAAAGGAAAGAGGAAAAATAAGCCATCTGATTGGAGCAAGTCCACCCACTGATGATCCAAAGTTTACAACATGGGACGAAGAAGACTAAATGATTATGTCATGACTCTGGAATTCGATGAAGCCTAACATCAGGAAGACTTATATGTTTCTTTCAATTGCTCGTGAGATCTAGGAAGTTGTTGGCCAATCCTACTTTAAGATGAAAGATGCATAACTAATATATGAGATCAAGAGCAAAATGTCATCCACTATGCAAGGTACACACTTAGTTACATAATATTATAATCTAATGAAAGGTGTTTGGCATGAAGTGGATTACTACCAAGACCTTAAGATGAAATGCACTAAGGATAATGTAATGCTTCAGACTTTTGTGGAAAGAGAGAGGATTTTTGAATTTCTTGTAGGACTCAATATAGAATTTGATCAAATTTGCATTCAAGTATTCCAAAAGGAGATCTTGCCCTTTCTTTATGAGACTTTCTCAATAAAATGCTAAAGAGAGTCGAAGAACAGTTATGGTGAATCCCAAGTTGTAGAAGGCTTTGCTATGATTGTAGAAGGCTTGGCCTTGATCTCTACAAAGCCTACCAAGGATGGAGTTAAGGCAAATAGCTCGAGGTAGATTTCCAATTTTAAGAATGGAATACAAGAGAATTCAAAGGAAGAGATCTGGTCTACATATTGTAAAAACCCTTGTCATACTAATGACATGTGTTGGAAGCTCCATGGAAAACCTCAAGGGATAGGCTGAGAACATGGTAACAAGAGGAGACATAAAAAATGGTTTGGTTAGAAAGGACAAGCTCATATGACAACACTGGGACTGGAATTGAACATGCGAGCTTTAACAAAAAAGTAATTAAGAGACTAAGGAATTTACTTAACTCCCTTGAAAAACTTGCAAGATCATGTTATTGTGCTCAAAGAGGGAAAGTTTTCTGATTCTTATGCTCGTAGTGCCTCTTATACACTCCATAATAGCTCATGGGTCATAGACTCAGGAGCTACTGATTACATGATGAATTCCTACCAATTTTTCATAACTCTTGTCCTAGTAACAGAAAAATTAAGATTGTATATGATCTTTTACTACTGTTGCAGGTCAAGGAGCTGTTACCATTTTTCTAATCATTTTCTAAAAAATATCTTACGTGTTCGTAAGTTATATGTGAACTTTTTATCAATTAAACAAGTTACTAAAGATTTGGATTGTCAAGTAACCTTCTATCCTACTCACTGTGTTTTTCAAGATCGGGCTATGGGGAGGACGATTAGACTTGCTAAAGAGAGGGATGGAATCTACATTTTAGACACTAAAATTGGCAGTAGTTACCAGCCTTCTTTTTCTAACTTATCTAAGCATACATCTTCAAACAAAGAGGAGATTTGGCTTCATCATTATTGCCTTGGACATTCTCCATTTCAGTTATTAAAAAATATATTTCTTTTCTTGTTCAAAAACATTGACATTGATCATTTATATTGTACTGTTTGTGAACTTGCTTAAGATCATCATGTTCTTTCCTGTAAGCAATAACAGATCATACTTGCCATTTTCTTTAATCGATTCATATATATGGGGTCCATCAAGAGTTCCTAATATGTCAAGGGCAAAATGGTTTATCACATTGATGCGTTCGAAACTAGCAAGTATACTAGTCGCACAAGTAATAAAGTGATGAGTAAGATATCGTTCCCACGAGGATTGATTCTAATTGAATTTGTTATTCGAAAGCAACAATAAACTAAATGAGGGGGGTTTTGTTGATTGATTAACTAGATGAAATATTAATGCAAGTAAAGAATAACAAAATGCAAATTTAAACAGATTGAAAAATCAATGAGAGAAACCTGGTTAAGGGATCCTTCTCTACCACAAGATATGGATTTGTAAATTAATTGTAGAATTGTCATCCAATTACACCATTGAAATTATCAACCGTAGATAACAACAAGCTCTGTTATCCCAATCTTTCCTTACTTTGTTGTTAAATAAAACAGGCTCTTTATTTAATCTCTATCCATTAAACAACCTAGAACAAGCTCTCTAAATTTAATTCAATGGATGCATTACGATAAGAAAGATAGGTTGATCTAAGCAATAAACACACAAGCTCGGATTATTTAACTTAGGTTGTATTCTCCAATTGCAATCTCTGATCACAATTTTGCTACTAAGGATTAGAAATTCAAGACAATTACGGATCAAGATTTCTAGTCTAGCAATAGACAACAACCAGATTATATTCAGTTGGCCATTCGAAATACAATCCAGCAAGCAATCATAAGCATTAGATATAGGAAAATACAAGCAACTTCAATTAGAGAATTGGATAACAACTTCTTGCACAATCAACTTACAAAAACCATATCAGGGGCTTTGAAATCACCCTCAACCAATTCAGATTCAGTTACACATGTTTAAGAACGTGGTAAATACAATACAACATGGAGACATTCCAGAAAATGAAAGGGAAGGGAAAAACTTAGCAAATTTGATGTAATTCTCTTTGGATTGTAGTTCTTCCTCTTTCCAAGCTTCCTTTCTCCTTCAAGAACTCCAAGAGATGAAAGAATTCCAGAGCTTCAGCCTCCACCACGTTCTCCCCTCTTCAAGTTATGAAAATAAAACCCTAAAATGTGTTTAAATACTCTGCTACAGTGAATTGCTACAGTGCCCCGTATTATACATGCTACAGTGACTTGTGGAATTATATTTCTATACATCTCACACTGTTTTGATTACAACTTTTGGTACACTGAATGGATTTATAAACCGTAAATTTCTCCAGAAAATAGACTTCGAGAGCTTTCCAACGGTATATAATATGTCATCGGGTTCATTGTATATCAATACAATTAAATCCGAGAAGATGGTTGACTAGCAGAGGTGAAAATGAAGGGTTTTACTCCATTTTTGTGCAAGTTGCTCCAAAAATCCTACAAACATCAAAACCACACAAAACCATAAAAATACCAAGGAATATAGCAAAGAAACACTACAAGAAAAAATGTCATATTTGGCGGTCATAAAAGCGACACCAATGGCACCGCCAAATATAGTGTATTTGACAATATTTGGCGGTCGGTCAAAGCGCCAAATATAGTATAAATCATATTTGTCACATAAAAGCGCCAAATATAACTGCAAATATACTGTACAAAAATCACATATTTGTCACTTTTTTTGACAAATTTAGTAGGTTTTAACAGTCAAATTTTTTAAATTTTACCATATTTTACCCGATAAATATGGTTTGCTAAGGGTTAAATTTTTTAAATTTCATCATATTTGACGTTTTTTGAACGACAAATATGACAGCATAACGGTAATTTTTTTAAATTTGATCATATTTGTCACTTCGAGCTGACAAATATTTTTAAAATCTTTATTATATTTGACACTTTGACTGATATATATGTTGTGAAACAGTAAAATTCTTTTGGATTTACAATATTTGACGAATTTGTACTAATAAATATAATATAATAATGGTATTTTTTTTTAATTTGATAATATTTGGCGCTTTCGAGGTGGTAGATTTGACCCATTTTTTTGAACTTTTATTATATTTGGCGCTTTTAAACGATAAATAAAGTTTTTAAAAAAATTAATATGTGAATTTACAATATTTGACGCTTTTTGAGCTGATAAATATGATTTTATAATTTTTTTATTTTTAAATTTCAACATAATTGACGCTTTTAAACGACAGATATGGTTTGAACTCCTTAAGAAACATATAATACTAATTTTTTTATTTTTCTACCCTGTCCGATTTTGTCAATACTCCAATTTGGCATATACAACACATACAAATATCTCCTCTTTTAGATTTATCATACACTGTTAAAATTAATGATATGTGTGAGTGTTTAATTAAAAGGACATATTAATGGTTCCTTGTAACAATCAAAATAGTAGACATGTCAACAAGCAAATTAAATAGTATCAGAAAAAGAACAACTAAAACATATTGTAGGATACTTGCAGTTCTAAAACAGCAACTGCACTTTTCAACCGTTGCTCCTGCATTTCAATACATACTGCAAAAGTAGAGCAGAAACACTAAAGTAAATATAGCATTTCAATACTTAATACAAGTCTTAACTTTTTAAATAGTAATAATAATAATTATAAAAAACCTACATTCATTTGCTATAATCCTTCATAAACTGAACACCAAATCTCATACATCAATATTTTAGTTCCTTCAAAATTTTTTGTTCATCGCACTCAAGAGGTGCTACATTATGTGCAAAGGCAATAATTGTCAATTTTATTATCATATATACTCCACCTAAAAACCCTTTCATGCATGCATATTTTAAGAAAAATTACCAAAACAGGGGATGCCACTTATT
The DNA here is from genome assembly GCA_013180625.2 of Boswellia sacra. Lineage (NCBI taxonomy): Eukaryota > Viridiplantae > Streptophyta > Magnoliopsida > Sapindales > Burseraceae > Boswellia > Boswellia sacra. Next base: position 16,767 of record SNVD02006758.1, on the reverse strand, counting down.
TTATTAACTTAGGGACACATAAATGTTCAAAGAATAAGGAGCATACTTCCTCAATTTCCTTTTTTGAAGCCTGTTTGCTCAGGCAGCCAACATACAACTTGTCTGGAGGAGCCACTACAATAGGATAGAGGTAACATTGATTAAATAAGAACAAATAATAAACACTAAAGTAAACAAAGAATATACAGTTTGGACAAACAGGTGCACGAATGATGACCCCAAAGCATGCGCAGAAACAAAAAATATAGACATAGATTTTTGGGTATACAAAAATCCTCAACCTTTCCCTTGCTCACCAAGTTCTAAATTGAGAGCTACATTCACACCCCATAATCTTGGTGTAGTATTCGATTTTAAAATATACATACACAATATCTCATATTACTAGATGTATTTTGGAAATTATATGGATAAACATAAAAAGAGAAAGAAGTTACAATTATATAATCCTAAAAGAAGAATTAATATGCAGAGTAAAGGAAAATTAAAAAGAAACGATAATCAAATTCTTTTGTTTCTTACTAAAAGGTTAATTAATTTCTCTTGTTGAAAATTCAACCAAATTAATATGAGTTCTATATATTAAGAGAACAAATTGAATACAAAATAATAATAATAATAATTTGTAAATCCACATATATTTGGGACAGTTTCAAAGCCATAACAAATTCAGGGATTACTTTTATCATTTGAGCAGATAAAATTTCCTGTTATTTCAGCAAGCTTATTTCTATAATGCACCCCCAAGCTCTATAGCAAAAGGCTAGTTAAATACTGGCCAGCAGACGTACAAAATTTAACTTGCAAACCTTGTCATAAAAGCATCTCTTAAATGTTTATTAAGCTACTGTGCATTTGACAAGCTTAGTGAGAATGAAGTTCTGACATAGCTATGAAAGCATACTTAATAACAAGCACTTACCAAGGCGTTCCCGTTCTCCATCAGCATATCTAACTTTGATGGCAATTTGTTCCTGGAAAAAAGCAAATTTACTAATTATTACAACAATGCAAAGGACAGTCTCAAGAGGGTTCTTAGTTTTTATCCCAAAGAACTCACCCCAGGAAAACTGTACTGGCTGTTTAGAGCTCTAATAGCCCTGTCAGCTTCTTCAAATGTCATATACTTAACAAAGCAATATCCTGCACAAAAACTTTTTTGATCGCATATTCATTCAATTACCCTAGTTACTTCAAGATCATATAAGATGGAAGTAAAGAATTCATTATAGTACAAACTCATTCTAGGACGTAGGGATACATAAAATACATACAACACATAAAAGATGAAACCAAATTCATGAAATTGTGAACTAGAAGTTTGATTCCTTCAGGATGCACACATTGAAATTAAAATCAACCAATAGCATAGCGACCATGAAATGGAAATAGCAAACATTCGCATTATCACTAATAGGCAAATCATGGACAAACAATTCTAAATATCAAGTAGGAATAAGAAATATCTATAGCATATAAATTTGTAATAAACAAATCAGCTATTCTTACTCGGAAACAATATGAAACATCTAAAATAATAATAATAATAGAAACAGAAAAAAAAACTAGCATGTATACCCTCTAATCCAAGAATTTGAAGACCAACTCTAACGTAAAAACTCATCAACCCTGACAAGTATACCAAAAGAAAACTGATTGCAACAAAATGGTTTAGCATTTGAAAGCTATGAGATCATAAAACCAATAACATGCTATTCTAAGTAGAGTTAAACACCACAACATGCTATCCTTGATTCATCGATGATCTAACAGACTCAAATGCAGCATCAGCTTTAGTGCTATGTTTTCTATGACTGCACTCATTGCCATTTATTAATACTGCTTGTGTCTGATGAAAACATTAGGACTTCAATATCCACTATCAACAGAACCTACTTCAATATCCACTATCAACAGAAACTAGCTTATTTCATCAAACATGTGTTAACCAATAATGTGACCAACAACCATTTCAACAACGAACAGTATTGTGGTCATATAATACTTTTTAAAATGTTTAGAACAATAAAAAGATGAAGTGGAATAAAACCAGCATTCATAGTTGATAGTTGCTCCAGAACTGCACATGGTTTCCAATTGGAACAAGAGTATTGAATTTCACAAAAACTTAACAATCTAACTAGTGCCACAAGGACACAGAAGAGTTAACTATCTACTAAAACTAACAATTTGTTAGAACTAATAAAAATATAAGATGAACCCCTTAAAATTATGAAAATGAGGCATATGAATCAAGACCAATGTCTACCAGGTAGGATTTTGCATACCTTGTTGCTGACCAGTTCTCTTATCCTTGGCTAGAATAGCCTCAGTGACATGTCCATGTTCTTCAAACAAAGAGCGGATCTAATGTAAAAGAAGCAACAACCAAAAGCAAAGAGTGATCAATAGTTGTATATAAAACCACTAAAGAGGTGGAGTTAAAATGTTGTATGGAGCAAAGAAGCAAATAACAATTTGCAGGAGGTGCGTACACACACACACACACAAATAAATTTCAGCCATGCTGATAACTCGATGCCAACTGAACTTACATCTTCTTCAGTTGCTGTTCTTGGAACCGTTGCAACATACAGTTTTGCAGGAGATCCTTATGTAAATCAAGTCGAGAACCTATATAAAGAGTAAATTATGTTAAATGACATCGATATCGGAACGTAAAATCACTTCGGTGCCTATGAAGTTAAGGCATTTCGACCTATACTGGACGCTAATGTTGTGGCATACAACATCTAAGCTCAGGTAGATCTCTGCAAAGATAACATAAAGTAGAGTGCCCAGCCTTTTTGAATGCCAACCTCCAGTGAAAGCATGCCTTTTAATCCAATATAGCTGCCACAAATTAGATAAATCCTTATAAACATAGATCAAAGAAAATCTAAAATATAGATCTAGCGTACTGCTAATGATATCCATTCTTGGGCAGAAGCAAAGAATAAAAAGCTTTTTCATGTTATTCTTGCAGCATTTTAATTTAACGTAAATACAATATCATGACAAGAGAACATACCAGTGTATTATGTGGGTCACCATAATACCGCCCGTTAATGAATCCTGCAAAGATGCCTTCAGCTGCCATTACATAAACAAACATAGCATTCATGCCAATCCACTTCAACGGCAGAAAAATGAACCTCAAACCCCAAATATCAACCTGGCATACCATAATACTTACATTAGATCAGTCAAAAGTAAATAAGAGAATATTAATAGCACTCCGATACAATTACTCAAAGATGCTTTAGTCGAATGCTCATATCATACCCTTAATACATTGCGGCATGGGCATGTGGGTTGATGCCACTATTTAATGTGGCATATAGTTTGGCAGACATATGCATTTCCCACAATTACTGATATCAAATCAACAAATGTTCTGGTAGCTATCAGTCTTATGAAGCCATCTTACTAGGGCATATATTGCCGAGAAAACCAGCGCAGCTCCTCCAGATGTTAGACATACATAGCTGAAAGTGTACAACTGTTTATTCAAAGGAATAGCTGTAATCAAAACAAAAACATTAGAACTGATGAATAGATAATCTACTTATAAAAAAAATGTACGAAGAATTTCAAACTTCCCGATCATCGTTTGTAAAATGTAGAGTTAGCAGAACGAGCAAAACAGAAAAAAAGAATGTTGTCCCAATAACAGCTTTAAAGCTGAGAAAACCCATTAAATGCACTTCGAGGATCCCAATTTTATCAATGAGGAGACCAACTCCCACCATGACCCACTGCCTAAGTCTATCTAAATGACCCTATAAGAGAAATTCAGAAGAGAAATGAATCAAGATCCACAGTTTGAAGCCATAAACCACTTAACTACAAAGTTGACCTAACCTGCTGATGTATAAGCACATGTCCAAAATGCACACCTATAATTGTAGAGAGAATAGCAGATATGGAGCTGCAATTAATAATATACATCAGTCAAATACATTTCTCAAAATTTATATACTATATAATATGTGAGTTATATTCAACATAGACTTTAACTCATGTCTTTTGATGGATTGGTACGCCCATAAGCTTCACGCTACATTAAATAAAACCATGCATATAAAGAAATGAAGAAAAAAAAATGCTTCAATATAATGGTTAAGAGGGAGAGTTCTGCCTTTTAGCATCAGGGCAACCTTCCTAAGAATGTTCTAGTATGTCATAAGATGGCCTTGTTCAGACCAGGGTCCAATAAACGAGGGATCTGCTTGATAACAGATTCTGAAGCTAAAAAGGCATGGTACTTCTTGGCAAGTTTCTTAACCAATTTCTTGTTTTTGTTAAGCTTCTTCAAGCCTTCAACATCCATGTAATCTAAACCAATCTTCTCTGCCTGCAACACGAATTATACAATTAAATTTGCCAAACTCAACACACAATAACATAGCTTAATAATATAAATATGATGATAATAACATTATACAAAAAATCAAAATTCCAAAAATAGAAAGTTACACTAGCATTTTTAAAAGATTGATTTAATCCAATTGAGTAATTACCTCTTCCACATGTTGGGCATCACCACGCATGCAAACCTTCATTTTCGGGCGAGGAATGTATGGCAACTTAACTGAACCACTAAAATGCTTGTCCTTTTGGGGATCATAGTTCTTCAGACCAATATGGAGTTCAATGGTCCCAGTGAAGTTCCTTTTCTTCTCTTTGGAATTTTCCATAATGGTAGAGATGGCTTCTCTCAAAGCATCACTCTGAAGCTTACTGCAGCAGAAGATAAATTAACAAATTCATAGCAAGAAGAGAAGACAATAACCACGGTTAAATGAATATAACAATACGAACCGAACTGCCACCAAGAAGAAGGAAGAAGATGCAATATCAATGTAAAATAAAATGTTAATTTTCAGTAAAATAAGCGACAACAAGACAGAACCAAGACCAGCTAAATGACAAAGAAAATAGAAGAAGCTACAGCTTGAGCAATACATATTAAGTGGAACATAAGAGGGTCATTAACCTTCATTCAAATAACTAAAAGGTAACAATCTCAGAAAATACCCACACCAAATTTGCTATCAATTTGCATTTGACAGACACAGATATCATATTCAACCACAGAAATAACTATAATATATATCTTTCAGATTCAAGCTTGGACACTCAATACATGAAATATAAAAAATAAGACATCTATAAACCTATAAGAATGTTAAACTTAAGTTTTAAAACATAAAAATTAAGCTAATGGTGAAAATCCAAAGCACCAACTAAGATTCAACATACCTCATGATTGATACACTTGAAGCCCCTCAAAGATTCTCTTCTGTTAACCAAAAAAAAAATTATATCAGTTAGAAAAGAATCAGCTCCAAAAGTAAATCATAGCTAAACTCGAAACTCAAAAGGTTTATTTAGTGAAACGAACAAGCATTAAGATCCACAAAAACAAGTGAGTAATGGATCTATGTATCAAATGAAATTACAGAGTCGTAGAGTTGAAAGTAGAACAAAGAAATTGCATGACAAGCCCGCTGCTCTGAATAGCAGCAACAACATGGCCTTCCAACAATTATATCTTATAGCTGTTCTTAAAATCATCCCAACCAAATTAGTCCATTTTCTTAAGATTTTCAGTTTTTCTTTATTCTGAAAAAAAAATTGCATTCTAATTACAAAGGCAGACCATTGATTATTAAGATTTAAAAAAAAAAGCTTCACACAAGAAGAACTCACAAAGTAACAAACAATGGCAAAAGCAATAAGCTCAAAGCTCGAATGAGCAGACTCAACGTCAATCAAGCATCAACGCCAACCTTGCTTATTACTGATCTAAATTTATATGCATCAGTGGTCTTAAAATTTTTCAAGACAAACTGATATTTCAAACACTTAAGCTTCAAGGTTTCCACATCTCAAAAAGATATCAAGATTACACATGATAGCAAATAAAATTAATTTTGCAGGTTAGTTAATTACTGATCATTGAACATCGGGTTAATTTCTGTGATAAATTCATCTCTTGCCTATCGCATTACAGGTTAAGCTTCAATTTGGTCATTTAACAGAACAGGAATATAAAGGAAATTCTTTCTAGAGAAGCCATCAAGATTATCTAAAACACCTAAGCTAGCCTCACATAATTCGATATTGCCCATCTTTTCATACAATGACAACAATTTATACTAAATGAAGGAATGCAGCAAACTAGAGTTGGCATGTATACAGTCAGAAGGGCAAACTTCAAAAGCAGTGTTCAGTTACTAAGCTTTGCAGACTGCTCACATCATCATAGTATCATAACGTCAACGACAAAAAAATAATATTTCTAAGTCATACAATATTACGTAAATTATCAGGGAAAAAAGAAGTGGTAGAGGTAGATTGGTGGCTGACTAACCAAACAAATATTGAGTCAATCCAAACACCAGAGATTGTATAAAGGAGCCACTTAGCATAAGCAATGGTATTATGACATAAGAATTCTGTATAACTGATACTTTTTGTGAAAGCATGTCACCATATTTTACTAATGCATTTTAAAACTAAACCATCACTTCTAAACCAAATCATTTTTAACACCAGTAAAATTTGGAAAGTCTACACCATAATACCATTAAAATATGGAAAAAGCAACTCATAGATCATGAAACAAAGACGCCAATTTTGACCAAAGAAGAAGGTTAATCAATACATAAACTTACTCTTTGCTTCTTCCAAATCCCACAGCTTTATCACACTAGTAGAAGCTCCAGCGAGAACTAACACTTCTGCCGAATCAAAAGCTATGGATTCAACTGGACTTGTATGTCCACACAGGCTCTGTATTTTAACATATACAAAAATTATTTAAAGAAAAAACCTTAACCTCTCATATTCTGCAATAATTCCACATTAAGGAGTTCCAAAAAAAACTACCAAACACGTAAATAATCTAAACAAAACTGGTTAAGAGTTCAATAAAAAATAAAAGGGGCCATTAAGTTTAGTAATCACACACATTTAACACAACAAACTCATCAACTTTTTAAAGGCAAAAAATCAATAACAAGTAGTTAATAAGAAGATGAAACTAACCATCAAAGAAGTGGATTTCCCGATTGCCCAAATATTGACATTATTGTCATCTCCACTCGTCATAACAAGCCGACATGCTTTCTTCCCAATACTCAGACAATTCACATTCGTTGAATGTGCCACAAATTCCTCTACGTTCATTTTCAGTCAAGAAAGTACAAATGAAAATGTTTAACAAACTAAATCTTTAACAAGTACAACTTAAGATTTCAAATTTCCCTTCCAAATCAAGCTCAACTTTGTGTAAACTAACACAAGACAAGCATTAAAAAAAAAAAAAAACCAAAACTTCAACTTTCATTCACTTCGCTCCCCATTTATTTGGCATTTTCTCAGCTGCCAAACAGACCTCGCCGACAAAACAACAAAATCAATTAAACAATAACTAAATTAACTGCAGCTAAAATTAAACACCAGAACCACATCCAAGCCAATCCAACACTAAATCTAGACAACACTAAGCAAACAACAAATTTCAAGCTTAAACTTCAAAAGATTAAATAAAATTTTATTTGAAAAGAAAATAAATAAAAAAATAAAAAAATAAAGAAAAGCAAATGAGGATACGCAGCTTATATCCATGCTTGGCCATTTAGAGAAACTTGAAGCAATACCAGATTCTAGTGTTGTTTGTGAGCAGCTGAACAAAACAGAAACTTCAATTCACTTTCACTTCCATGTGACGCCACCAAGTGGGAGCTTTCTCGAGATTCGAATAGCAACAAATATTTCAAATTAAAAAAACCCAACACCATTTCACTTTAATGGATTCTACATTTGTATTTAAAAAATTAAAATTTGTTAGTGAGAAAGAGAGTGTGCCTGGTCATTTGACTTGTCACCGATGATGACAGTTATGGAATCACACAACAATATCACCCGATCTTTTCCTTCATTCGCCCACAGCAAGCCATCTAGCGACAAGACCGTAGAGTTCACACACCCCCAATGTCCAGCCAGCATAGCTCTACGCTTACAAATGCTCAAATTCCATATCTTCACTGTCGAGTCCCACAAAAACGAAACAATCTTCAGTTGAAGAGTGCTGGCCCTGAATCTAACACACAAAACCTATTTAGTGAGAGGCACGTACGATTGAATGAATAAAGAAAACAAGGGAGATAGTGTCAGGAGGATATGATACGTAATCGTTGGCGTGAATTGAGTAGTTGATGATTTGGGTGAGTGATAGAGTGACGGCTAGGGCAAATATTTGCTAAGAGTTGAAATAAAAAGGATGAGCAGATGAGGGAAATGTAAGAGGGGACAAGGGATTCACATAATTCTCACTATTATAAAAAAATTATAAAAGTTATGATAAATATGTGATTAGAAAAAGACAATTTCATATGTTTCTAACAACTTCTCTATGCAACTAAGATACATTGTGCAGTCACAATGCTTCTCAGCAGAAAGGGAAAACAAAATAGTAGTTTTAAGTGTATACGTATATACAGTTTAGAGATTTTAAATGAATTATATAATGTTTGATTGGTTATTAGGAAAATACACACAAGAGAACCCTGTCTGAACCTGAATCTGAAGGATTCAGAAAGTTTTTTAATCACTTTTGTAGATCTTCACAGTTTTGTGCATATTTTGGTTGGTGTAGTAGCTATATCATCTATGGCCCTGCAGTACAAACGTGCAGATTCGGTACATCATTTGAAGGCTGACAGAAAGCTCTAATGATATTCTCCACTCCTACATGAACACTGTTTGAACAATAAACTAACTACGCAAAGATTAATAACTTTATAATTGAAAATAGTACAGAAAAAAAAATCTATCCCTCAATGCCGTAACAACATGACAAGATTATGAAAACCAAACTTTAACATAATTGAAAATAGTACAGAAATTGAATTTAAGCAAATATCCAGAGATTTAAATCCAAAAACAAAAGAAAAGATAAGGTCATCGTAAAAGGTACCTCTAGCAAGTCTTTTTCAAGACGTTCCTTCAATTGTTGCATTGATGCTGTGCCACCAGCAAGCTATAGTGGAAGGGGGGAAAAAAACATAGAGAGTCACATCACTTTAAAGTTGGCACTAGAGAGCAAGGACAGATTTCTAGAGAAAAAAATATGGGTTATAAGTATTCTTTTTTCTTTCCTTCCTTTTTTTCTCGACCTGACTGTTTCATGTCAAAAGATACAAAGAGAGAGAGAGAGAGAGAGAGAGAGAGGGGTGCTAATAGACATTATCACCCAAATGTAAAACCAAATGCAAAAATATTTGAATATTTATCAATTAAAATGTTAATGCCCAACTCCATATCTCTTGCACATCAATCACACAATGGATATAGCCATTACTTTTTCTTAAATATAAGAAAATAAAAGATCAAAATGTAAACATGAAATCAGAGAAGACAGTCAGCTTCACAAAAAAGGACTAACTCGAAACCATATATTCCACAGGAATAATAAACTGTTCATCACCCTATCAGCATCCATAAAGTGACAAGACATTATGAGTAAAAGTTTCCACTTGTTACACAAATATCAGAGAAGTGTGAGAAGTGTATTTTCCACACATGGTTAAGCTCAAAGATCATACTTTTAGATCTTACAAAAGCTCATGAGTTGAACTATTAACCCCTAAAAACCAATTAATATCATGGTAGAATATAGCACAAAGATTAAATAATGCAGAACTGTTGAAAAGAAGTTAATCTTGTCTTTCAACAATGTCCATCCCCATCACAGTCGCCTATTCTTTGTATTCAGATCGACAATTAAGGGGATCATCCATTTCACACTTCAGGCACAAGAAAATTCTACCATCTACTAGGCAAAATGTGATAAAAATGTGTGGAAATAAATTTTTTTTCCACAATAATGGATGTAGATAAACACATTTATGATTATTAGAAAATCCACCCACATATTCCTATGTAGACTGAGCTGCTTTAATGTACCACATTCTCGACATAGCATTCAATAATGTTTTATACACTGAAGATACAAAGCCAGAATGAATGAGCACAATCAGTTCAAGTCTAATCTTGATGCTATCAGTGTTAAAAACTCAGGGTTCGGTTACTATATATGGCGCACTTGTTCTTGAACTAGTAGAGTATGAGAGAATGAAAAACTTCAGAGTTAATTTAACCCCTTACTGTTATGTAAGAATATTTACATATCATTGAGTACAATTATCTTTCTCAGCCGTAATTTCGTTTTATTTTTTTAGAGTTTATGAACTAATTAAATTTGATGCTAGCTATAACACACACACACACACACACACACACACACACACCAAGAAGATCAGATATATATAGATAGTGTCATTAAATTTGGAAGAATATAGTGTTACATATGTTTTAGTGGCGATATTTCGACTTTAAATTAAATTTCATTTCTAGATTTAGCCTTTTAAGGAAAGACAATTCGTCATAAATTGAAAAAAAAAAGAAACAAAACTTGATAATTATCCAGTAAAAAGGGAAAGCAAGAGACAAGGCAGAGCATGGTATACTGACCAATAAATCTTCTTTTTGTTTAAAAAACTCAGTCCCAATCTAACTCATGCTCTTCAGCAATTTCTTTTAGAAGCTTGAGTTTTTTCTCAAGTGAAGGAGCACAAACAGAGAGCAACTCTATCAACTGCAATTAAAATTCACACAATAAACATCACAGAAAGAATAAACATGCTGAAAAAGATATAAGCAATCATCTTCAAATCAAGTGACAACATCAGAAAACAATTCATAAAGGCCTGGCGATTGACATCACAATCTGGCATTAGCTCGGTGGCAGTTGATACAAATTCCCTGTCATATTTGGAAGCAAATAGCATCTAAACCTGCAACAACTCCGGTAGATCGGCACATCTTGGTGTAGCAAAATACACACTAGATATTGCTTCTTTCAAGTCAAGAGGACATTCCTTGAACAATATAGGTGATTAAAATTTCAATTTCAGAAAAAGCTACAATTAGAAATGCAAGGTTCTAACTAATGCAAGATTTAACTAACAAAATTTTTGAAATAGGCTATTTTTATCACTATGAACTCTGAACTATGCAAATGAAGTAGCATTGCCATCATAGGTTTTGAAATTCAAGAAATCAAACATGTTGGCCTTAGAGAGTAATCAGTAAAGCTGCGGCTAGCCTTTCCATAAACTTGATATACATAAACAATGCCAAAATAAAAAATCAGTTCATGACATAGTATGCAAGATTATAGTAGTGAGTGATCAGAGACATAATTCAAAAGCTCCAACATTCTAGATAAATATCAATGACATCCCCAAATCCTACTCATTACATATCACTTGAAGTGGAACATGTTAACATTTAGCTTAAACAATTATTATATAAACACGAATCATGTGAGTACACATTACACAAGACCACTCAACAACAGGTCTTGGTAATTAAACAGCCTTCCTCTGGTAGAATAGGACAGACAGATGCATCAAATTAAAAACCAAACCGAATATGATGGAAATTATAGAGTGCCACGCAATGTATTTGAACTACCCACATCCAAAAGGCCCGAGCATTAAATAATAGATCTATAATTTTTGCAGCATTGGCACAGTTTTAGCTCTCCTGCTGCCTATGCCCCCAATGCTTAGCTACCAAGCACCCAAGTGGCTGCATATCATTCTCATATAAAACTTAACCAAGTTTCAAAAGTATTATATCATTTCAGCATCACGAATTGATCAAGTAAAACTATGAGCATTTTTTGAGAAAATTGCCCTTGCCAGGCAACAAAAAATATATTACTAGACATATTTACAACTGAGGGCAGTAAACCAAAAAAAAAAGGGTTTTGTAATCTTACAAAATTATTATATATCCCAATACGCATCAGGCAGCACAGATATATATATACCTCAAAGGAGAATAAAGCGTTTTGGAGAATTCTTATTTGTACCCAGCAGCAGCAACAGCAGCTTAAGTTCCTTGTTTAATCTAACCAAATTGGCTTTTACTAATCCTTCTGATCTGTAAATAGTTAAATACAAAACAGCTCATTTAACAAGGTCAATGCATTTACTAATTGATAAACTAATGAAAAACAAATAGAGGCAAACAATCCTAGTCTCACCCACAACGGCAACAATGAATTGAATTCAAGTCTGTGAAATCCAGAGATTCCAGACAGAAGTGTCAAATCCAGAAGTGAAAAAAATAAACAAAGGAATAGATTCCCAGATGGAAATAGCAGTTAATAGTCGCTGTTTGTGTATGGAAGAAAACGACCGACACCACTTTTAACAAAGTAGGAATATAAAATTGAAGGGTGAGGCCAGAGACTTGGACAAAAGTGTACTAATGGGTTGAAAGTGACTCCTTGATCATAGGGATGCTCATTCTGTGAACACAATATAGCCCTCATATTTCATAGTTTTGCTTGCTATGCCACCACCACTGACAGCGAAGCATCTCTAGAAAAGATGTCATCATGATATTCAGATTTACTTGGTTTTTCACATGCACCGAAAACATATAAAAGTAGTTGTTTTCATTTTTTTTAATTTTTTACTTCTTATAAAGTATTTCAGATCGAAGCCAAAATAGATCTCACAGAATGGACATGACCTTACCTGTCCAACCCATCAAATTTTTTATTTTTTAAATACATTAACATTTAACAAAGCTACAAAATCATAATTGCAGTAAGATTAAAGAAAAGAAGACTAACTTCAAATTCTTCTCTTTAATCTCCATGCTTAGACAACCGACTTCAAATCTTCTCAAAATGGTAAGCTCTTGGAAGTTGAACTGACTGTGAGGGATTTGAAATGTTCTGATGGAACAAAATCTTGTGGCAAATTGGCCCTCTTGATAATCCTTCTCATATTGTTCTGCAAACTTTGTTGGACTAATTGTTTCACAGCTTTCTTCTCTTCACTCACATATCTTCTTCATTCTCCAAGCACTTCTTTGAAACTGCATTTGATGTTGTAGATGCTGATGAAGACCCACAAATAGGAGCAGACATAGTGGCAACTAAATTCCCACCATAACTCTCTGAAACTTGCTTCCCTTTATCGACTCTCAAACATTCCAAAATCCTTGAAGCCCTCTTCTGCACCAATGTGCTACCCAAAAGTGTCAATTCAAGCAAAGACAACGCAATTCCAGCCTCAATCATGGCCTGTCTATCTCCATATGATTTATGCGCCATCACCATCAAAATGTATGATGCCTTCTCTTGGCACCTCGGTGACTCTGTCCAATTCAATACATCAACTAAAATTGGGAAAGCATCAGGCACTGATAGGTGTCTATTTATGTATTACTTTTATATCAATTCGTCCATGTTTCTTTGCTATATTCCTTGGTATTTTTATGTTTTTGTGTGGTTTTGATGTTTGTAGGAGTTTTGGAGCAACTTGCACAAAAATGGAGTAAAACCCTTCATTTTCACCTCTGCTAGTCAGTGATCTTCTCGGATTTAATTGTATTGATATACAATGAACCCGATGACATGTTATATACCGTTGGAAAGCTCTCGAAGTCTATTTTCTGGAGAAATTTACGGTTTATAAATCCATTCAGTGTACCAAAAGTTGTAATCAAAACAGTGTGAGATGTATAGAAATATAATTCCACAAGTCACTGTAGCATGTATAATACGAGATACTGTAGCAAGTCACTGTAGCAGAGTATTTAAACACATTTTAGAGTTTTCTTTTCACAACTTGAAGGGGGGAGAACGTGGTGGAGGCTGAAGCTCTGGAATTCTTTCATCTCTTGGAGTTCTTGAAGGAGAAAGGAAGCTTGGAAAGAGGAAGAACTACAATTCAAAGAGAATTACATCAAATTTGCTAAGTTTTTCCATTCTCTTTCATTTTCTGGAATGTCTCCATGTTGTATTGTATTTACCACGTTCTTAAACATGTGTAACTGAATCTGAATTGGTTGAGGGTGATTTCAAAGCCCCTGATATGGTTTTTGTAATTTGATTGTGTAAGGAATTGTTATCCAATTCTCTAATTGAAGTTGCTTGTATTCTCCCATATTTAATGCTTATGATTGCTTGCTGATTGTATTTGAGTGGCCAACTGAATATAATCTGGTTGTGATTTATTGCTAGACTAGAAATCTTGATCCGTAATTGTCTTGAATTTCTAATCATTAGTAGCAAAATTGTGATCAGAGATTACAATTGGAGAATATAACCTAAGTTAAATAATCCGAGCTTGTGTGTTTATTGCTTAGATCAACCTATCTTTCTTATCATAATGCATCCATTGAATTAAACTCAGAGAGCTTGTTCTAGGTTGTTTAATGGATAGAGATTAAATAAAGAGCTTGTTTTATTTAACAACAAAGTAAGGAAAGATTTGGGTAATAGAGCTTGTTATTATCTACGGTTGATAACTTCAATGCTGTAATTAGATGACAATTCTACAATTAATTCGCAAATCCATATCTTGTGTAGAGAAGGATCCCTTAACCAGCTTTCTCCTATTGATTTTTCATTCAAATTTACTTTCTGTTTTGTTATTCTTTACTTGCATTCTTATTTCATTTAGTAAAGCATTCAACAAAAATCCCCCCCTGTTTAGTTTATTGTTGCTGGAAATAACAAATTCAAATAGAATCAATCCTCGTGGGAACGATATCTTACTTATCACTTTATTACTTGTGCGACTAGTATACTTGCTAGTTTCGAACGCATCAAGTTTTTGGCGCCGTTGCCGGGGATTGATTTTCTAATCGATTTGTTATTTTGTTTTCATTGTTGATTCATATTTTCTTTGTTTTTCTTTTCTGATTTTTTGTGTTTAGACAACATGGCAGTAAACTTCTATCAATTCAGTAGCGGATTTGAGCCACAAGTACCATGGAGAGTAACTGAGGTAAGCACTCCAAACATTGAACAACAACTTTCTGAGCTAACCTCTCTTGTGGAAAACATGGCCTGTAGGACATGTGCAGAAATCTTATGCATGTGAGGTATCATTCTACCATGGAGGAATCCAATCGACATGATATCCAACATTTGCAAGGAGATATGGAACAAAGCCAATAATACGCCATGGATGGATTGTTCCAGACAAACAAGGACAATGTATGATCCTTTCTCTAACACTTACAATGCTGGATGGGAAGATCACCCTAATTCAGTTTACTGGAATCATTCAACCAACTCGCCCCAAAGCCATACCAAACGGCCACAAGGTTTAATCAACCTAAAGTGCAGCAACCATTTCAAATGCAACCACCACCAATGCCACAACCAGCACCACAACCAGCTCCAGAAAACTTAGGTATGTCACTCCAAGATATTTTTAATGCACTTGCCACTAACACAATGCAATTCCAGCAGGAAACTGGGGCAAGTATCCAAAACCTGCCAAATCAACTGGGACAATTGGCCACTAGCATGAGCAAATTCGAGGGCCAAGGCTCAGAAGAATTATCTTGTCAAACGATGATCAATCCAAGAGAGAATTATTGTGCGATAACTTTGCAAAATGAAGAGCAATTAGATGTCCTGCCAAAGAAATCACAAACTGATGAAGGAGATGACACCACTTCCACCATGAACAAAACACTGACTTCTCAGGTAAATCCTATAGCTCCCATTCCTTCATATGTTTCTCCTCCACTTTTTCCTAGTAGATTTGCAAAATTGAAGGAGGAACAAGAATAAGAAATCTTGGAAACTTCTCACAAAATCGAGGTAAATATACCACTTCTGAATGCTACCGAGCAAGTACCTTGTTATACAAAATGTCTCAAGGAGTTATGCACCAGCAAGAGAAAGTTAAAAGGGAATGAGAAAGTAAGTGTGAGGGAAAATGTTTCAGCTGTACTACAAAGAAAATTTCCTCCGAAATGCAACAATCCAGGTACGATCACCATTCCATGCACCATTGGTAAAACCAAGTTTGAAAGAGCTATGTTAGATTTAGAAGCATCTATTAATGTCATGCCATTTATTTATGCTTCTTTAAATCTTGGACCTTTTGCGAAAACTGATATTACCATTCAGTTTGCTGATCATTTTAATGCATATCCCAAAAGAGTTGTGGAAGATGTGCTTGTGCACGTGAATCAATTGGTTTTTCCAGCAGACTTCTATGTCCTTAAAATAGAGGATGAGACATCTCATAATCCAACACCGATTCTTTTAGGGAGACCATTCTCGAAAACTGTTAGAACTAAGATTGATGTTCATGATGGCACTCTTATCATAGAGTTTGATGGCAAGGTGATATGTTTCAATATTTTTGAGGCAATGAGGTACTCTAGTGATTTACATTCTGTTTTTGCAGTTGACGTTGTTGATTCTTTGCCACAACGATATTTTGAGTTAACTCGCAAGAATGGATTGGATGTAGCTATTAGTGAGCATATAGGGACAGAAAATTCCAATGAGTCAGGAATTTTGATACAAGTGTCCAAAGAAATGGAGGAAGCTGTGGCAAGCTTAGATGAGACCATAGCAATAACCACAAATAGGTATGATGTTTCGTACATTCAATTTACTTTATCTAATAAGAAACTTCTTCCTTCTGTGACGAAAAACAATACCTTGGAGCTTAAGTCACTGCCAGATCATTTGAATCATGGATTCTTGGGTGAGAATGATACTTTGCCAGTTACAATGGAAATGGGCCTTGCACGAATACAAGAAGAGAAACTCGTCCGAATACTTATAGAGCACAAAATAGCTCTTGGGTGGACGATTGCTAACATCCAAGGCCCAGCCATATGCATGCACCAATT